>OY282561.1:13031989-13191448 GCA_958295665.1 Tipula vernalis
AAATCTGCAATTGTGCTCCGATTTCGATGATTGATGCCTCTATCAATAGTAGGTATTGAGACCTGTAATTATTATGCCAACGGGCATTTAGATTGCTCGAATATTTCTACCCATTTCGTAGAAAATTCAATTTTATGGAAAATCTCCTGAACTATAGACCAGGAATTTAATGAAAATCTGCAATTGTGCTCCGATTTCGATGATTGATGCCTCTATCAATAGGTATTGAGACCTGTAATTATTATGCCAACGGGCATTTAGATTGCTCGAATATTTCTACCCATTTCGTAGAAAATTCAATTTTATGGAAAATCTCCTGAACTATAGACAAGGAATTTTATGAAAATCTGCAATTGTGCTCCGATTTCGATGATTGATGCCTCTATCAATAGGTATTGAGACCTGTAATTATTTTGTTAACGGGCATTTAGATTGCTCGAATATTTCTACCCATTTCGTAGAAAATTCAATTTTATGGAAAATTTCTTGAACTACCAGGAATTTAATGAAAATCTGCAATTGTGCTCCGATTTCGATGATTGATGCCTCTATCAATAGGTATTGAGACCTGTAATTATCATGCCAACGGGCATTTAGATTGCTCGAATATTTCTATGAAAATCTGCAATTGTGCTCCGATTTCGATGATTGATGCCTCTATCAATAGGTATTGAGACCTGTAATTATTATGCCAACGGGCATTTAGATTGCTCGAATATTTCTACCTATTTCGTACAAAATTCAATTTTATGGAAAATCTCCTGAACTATAGACCAGGAATTTAATGAAAATCTGCAATTGTGCTCCGATTTCGATGATTGATGCCTCTATCAATAGGTATTGAGACCTGTAATTATTATGCCAACGGGCATTTAGATTGCTCGAATATTTCTACCCATTTCGTAGAAAATTCAATTTTATGGAAAATCTCCTGAACTATAGACCAGGAATTTTATGAAAATCTGCAATTGTGCTCCGATTTCGATGATTGATGCCTCTATCAATAGGTATTGAGACCTGTAATTATTATGCCAACGGGCATTTAGATTGCTCGAATATTTCTACCCATTTCGTAGAAAATTCAATTTTATGGAAAATCTCCTGAACTATAGACCAGGAATTTAATGAAAATCTGCAATTGTGCTCCGATTTCGATGATTGATGCCTCTATCAATAGGTATTGAGACCTGTAATTATTTTACCAACGGGCATTTAGATTGCTCGAATATTTCTACCCATTTCGTAGAAAATTCAATTTTATGGAAAATCTCCTGAACTATAGACAAGGAATTTAATGAAAATCTGCAATTGTGCTCCGATTTCGATGATTGATGCCTCTATCAATAGTAGGTATTGAGACCTGTAATTATTATGCCAACGGGCATTTAGATTGCTCGAATATTTCTACCCATTTCGTAGAAAATTCAATTTTATGGAAAATCTCCTGAACTATAGACCAGGAATTTAATGAAAATCTGCAATTGTGCTCCGATTTCGATGATTGATGCCTCTATCAATAGGTATTGAGACCTGTAATTATTATGCCAACGGGCATTTAGATTGCTCGAATATTTCTACCCATTTCATAGACCAGGAATTTAATGAAAATCTGCAATTGTGCTCCGATTTCGATGATTGATGCCTCTATCAATAGGTATTGAGACCTGTAATTATTTTGCCAACGGGCATTTAGATTGCTCGAATATTTCTACCCATTTCGTAGAAAATTCAATTTTATGGAAAATCTCCTGAACTATAGACCAGGAATTTAATGAAAATCTGCAATTGTGCTCCGATTTCGATGATTGATGCCTCTATCAATAGGTATTGAGACCTGTAATTATTTTCCAAACGGGCATTTAAATTGCTCGAATATTTCTACCCATTTCGTAGAAAATTCAATTTTATGGAAAATCTCCTGAACTATAGACCAGGAATTTAATGAAAATCTGCAATTGTGCTCCGATTTCGATGATTGATGCCTCTATCAATAGGTATTGAGACCTGTAATTATTATGCCAACGGGCATTTAGATTGCTCGAATATTTCTACCCATTTCGTAGAAAATTCAATTTTATGGAAAATCTACTGAACTATAGACCAGGAATTCAATGAAAATCTGCAATTGTGCTCCGATTTCGATGATTGATGCCTCTATCAATAGGTATTGAGACCTGTAATTATTTTCCAAACGGGCATTTAAATTGCTCGAATATTTCTACCCATTTCGTAGAAAATTCAATTTTATGGAAAATCTCCTGAACTATAGACCAGGAATTTAATGAAAATCTGCAATTGTGCTCCGATTTCGATGATTGATGCCTCTATCAATAGGAGTTGAGACCTGTAATTATTATGCCAACGGGCATTTAGATTGCTCGAATATTTCTACCCATTTCGTAGAAAATTCAATTTTATGGAAAATCTGCTGAACTATAGACCAGGAATTTAATGAAAATCTGCAATTGTGCTCCGATTTCGATGATTGATGCCTCTATCAATAGGTATTGAGACCTGTAATTATTATGCCAACGGGCATTTAGATTGCTCGAATATTTCTACCCATTTCGTAGAAAATTCGAGAGGGGAGGTTATCGAGTTCGATCCCACCAGAAGGAATTTTTTTTTGTAATAAAAATATGCAAATTTTCGATTTGGGTGGTTGCTACAGAGTTATGATTGCGCCTTTTTAATTAAAAAAAGTTAATTTTTATTTACCAGATAAGCAGAAATTTAAAAAAAAAAAAATTGTTTTTCCATCAAAAATCGCAAAAAAATTTTGTCATTTTAACAGGCGAACAGAAATTACAAGAAGGTAGAATTGTCAGCAATATGACTTTATTTTGTATGTTCAAGTGTCACATAACTTGAAGTGGCACGCTTTGATACAAAATAATGTCACATTGCTGACAATTATGTTGTTTTTTAAATTCTGTTCGCCTGGTAAAATAACAAAAATTTTTATGCGATTTTTCACCATTTTTTTTTATCAGTATTTAAACGAAAAAATGAGTACAAATTATATTAAGATGAGTGGTTGGGTGGTAAGATGAAGGAGTGGTGTGCGAAAGGTTTGGAGTTCGATTCTTCAAACTTTCTTCTGACTTTATTTTTCATTTTTTTAAGCAAAAATTTGATTTTTTTTATTTACACGAATTTTACCAATTTTTTTTTGCAGCGATCTCGATCCGATCCCGATTAATCTTCTCGAATTATCTTCAATTTTTTTCATCTAAAAATATATTTTTACTTTGGGTTTCTGCTTGGACTCGAACTCAAGACCTTCGTCACACCAATCCATCACCTTACTACCTCGTTTTTTTTTTTTTTTTTTCAATAGATTCTTTATTTTGAGCTTTAATATTTACATTATTGTTGACAAAAGAATATTACAAGAAATTTCAAGATCTATTTTACAGTTTTGATGGCCTCTGATCTCAATGGATTCTCAGGCCCGATATATATTCCTGATTATGAATTTTTTTTATAAGTCTGAATCCTTTAATGCTTAACATATAATATTTTAATATTTTTTTTTTTTTGTATTGTTGGCATAAAATTTGCTCTATAAAACATTGCCATTTACTTTAAATTATTCAAAAAAAAAAAAAAAAAAAAAAAAAATGTAATAACTTATTTTATATTTTACATCTGTTGTAACCACCAATATTTTGTTTTTTTGTTCTGATATTGTTGCTGTTCGATCCTTTTAAATGCCGTACTGAATCTCATATAGTTCCCCGGGTTCGAGAATTTTGCAGGGTCAAACCCCTTCTCATTCGGTCTTCTGGCTACATGATAAATTAGTGGAATTTGATTTTCGTCTTGGATGTATCCAAGTTGATTTAGTAGGATGAATGCCTCTGGCCCTGGAATATTTTTTGTTAGTATATTATTTTTTAGTATTTTCTCGTCAGTTAAATATGGACCGTAGATTAACGAGTTTGTCATGTGGGATGTGGATCTATGGATATGGTTTCGGATTAGATTGATTATATGGATGTCTATTCTATCGGATTTGTATTTATCGTACTGTGTTTGATTGGATATATAATGGAGATAACTTGTTTCGGCTTTACGGAATGCTCCTCTACAATGTCGTATGCATCTCCGTTCGAATAATCTTAGTTTTTCCATGTAGGTTGGACTCATATTGTACCATATTGGGCATCCATATGTTAAAATTGGTCTGATTATTGTTTGGTAACAGATTGTTTTAACATTTTCGTCAATGAACTTGGAGTAAAAGATTTTCTGGTTGCTTATGAAGGCCTTTCTGGCTTTTATTAGTTGCTTATTTATATGTTCATTTAAATAGCAAAACCGGTCGATGTTTATCCCCAGATATTTTACCAAGATTTTTTGTTCAATTACGGTGTTGTTGATTTTTATTGAAAGTTCTTTGTTGTGTTTTCTTGTGTCATAATTAGCATGTTGCATGGGTTTTCGAAACAATATGGTTTCACATTTACTTATATTGATTTTGATTCGCCATGTGTGCAAGTAATTGCTAGTAAAATTTATTGCTCTTTGAAGATAATTTTGTATGTTGTTTATCTTGGGATTGGCGCTATAAATTATGAGGTCATCAGCGTAAGCAATAGTTTGAATCTGTTCTGAGTTTAAGTTATCACTCGCTATTAAATCTTTGGTGTAAAGGTTGAACAGGATGGGTGCAGTAATTGAGCCTTGTTGCAAACCGTTGTGTATGTTGAATTGTAAGTTGGATGATTCGTTCCCATTTGTGGTTATGAATTTCCTTTTGTATAACATTTCGTACAGTATCTCTATTAGTTCCGTTTGAAACTTCATTTTATGTAACTTGTATAAAAGTCCATCTAGCCAGACAGATTCAAATTCTTTCTCCAAATCTATCATAATTGCGCCTGTGCATATTTTTGAATTTAGTTTATGGCACACGTCCGAAGTGAGTTTGGAAATTGCGTGGATTGTTGAGTGACCATATCTGAATCCGAATTGGTTGTCCGGGATAAGGCTATTGTTGTTTGTATGAGTTAATATTTTGTTGTAAATGATAACTTCATAGATTTTACTTAGATTGGATAGAAGGCTGATAGGTCTGTAATTTTCCGGATTTAGAGGGTTTTCATTTTTTTTTAAAATTGGATAAATTTTAGCGGTTTTCCAGTAATTCGGGAATGACCAATTATTTAGCAGATTGTTAAATAAAGTGCACAATTCTGAAATTATTTCCTCTGGTAGGTGTTTAAGTATGATGTTGGGAATGTTGTCTAGCCCAAAGGATTTTTTTGTGTTGATGCAGTTTATGATCCCTCTTAATTCTGTTGGATTAATGAAGTAATTTTGATCTGTAGGGTGCTGCGGTGACATTGCTTGATTGTTTGAATTAAATTCTATTACAGTTGTGTGGTTGGTTTTATCGTGTAAATGTTTATTTTTTAATGGTTGTATGGTTTGTGAAACTATTCTTTCGTGTGCTGTTTTCCCCAATGCTGGGTTATGAATCGTGCGCTTTTCAATATAATGTCCTAATATGTTTAGGTTTTGTATGTTATTGAAGCAGCTAAAAGTCGCACCTGATTTAGGGAGACTCGTCCAATCCATATTTAGTTTGCTCATTTGTTCTGTGTCGCTTTCTGCGATATCCAGTCGATTTATATTCTTTTCCGTTTTCGTTTTAGTGACTCTTTTGATATCGGCAAACATTTTGTGTCCCGGTTTTATGGATTGTAGTTTGTGTTTCCAATGCATATTAACTTCAATTTTAATATTTTGGGCTATAAGTTCGTTGGTTCTATTAATTTCTGCTTTCAAAGTTATTTTCTGTTGGGGTGTTATGGTGCCATTCCTTTTAAGCTGTTTGATACAAGTAATAACTCTACTTTTATATGTGTATAGTGATTCTATTATTTTGTTTGTGTAACATTCCATGTTGTTTTTCCTTCTGATTTTTGGAGCTATCCTACTTATATTTTGTGTGATTAATTCTGTGATTTGCTTAATGTGTGTTTCTAATTGTGTATCATCTAAATTTCGATCGATCGGAATTATGTATTCCTGGTCTACTTCTCTTAAGTGTTTCTTGTATAGTTTTACCAGTCTCTTTTTCCATGTGCTCCAATCTGTATTAACGAAATTACATCTTGTGTCGTTTACTTCCTTAGGAATAATAGTTTCACCAAGTCCTATGTTACTACATTTGATTTCAATGGCTTTGTGATCGCTCTCGTAAAAGTGGGCAGGGATTTGCCCTGTGTCGTTCGTGTGTACGTTAATTCGATTATCCATTATAGCTAGGTCTAGATAATTTCCAGATCGTACAAATGTAGGGGCCTCAGCACTATATAATTTTGTCCTGTATGTAATTGCTTTTTCAGCCATCCACTTAGTGAGTTTAATTCCTCTAGTATTATTCATTTTATTACCCCAGTTAATATGTCGAGCATTTAAGTCCCCCACTAGTACGTAGTAGTTTTTGGGGTTAGCAAGGTCTAACATTTCAAATAATTGTGTCCAGTTCTTTTCGAATTGAGCATCTATTGTTGTGTTGTTGTTGCTTGAGCAATATATTGAAATAATATAAAGTTGATCGCGATGTTCTAAATTTAATTTTACTATGGTCGATTCTATTCCGGTGCTGTTTTGTAATTTGTCTATTTTTATGTGTTTGTATTTCAATTTTGCATCTATTAATATTGCTGTACCTCCTCCTTTTTTTGAATTTGGCCTGTCTTGCCTTATTATATTGTACTTTTGGAATTCCAAGTTATGTTTAAAATTCAGTTTGGTTTCATTAAGTAGCATTATGTCCGGGTTATGGTTTTTTAAAAATTGTAATAAATTTAATCTTCTCTGTATACTAACTATGGAATTTACATTTAGCGCTATGATTTTAAGGTTTTTCATAATAATTGATTGATGAGATTTAATATTTGTGCTAGTTGTTCACTTTGCTGTTTAATTGTTTGCTCCATTCTTTCCATTTTGGCAGCCACATTTGGGTGTATTTCGCTGTCGGGTTTGTCGTTATTTTTCAATATGTTGGCAAACGTTCCATTCTCTTGACTGACAAATGTAGTTTTTGATACTGGTATTAAACGTGGTTTGTTTGACCTTTTTTCGCCAATTTTTTGCTTCAGTCGCAGGAGTGTGCTTTGATATACCGGGCATCCTTTGAACGATGCTGGATGACCGGTTTTTTTACAATTTATGCAGTAGATTTTATCTATTTCTATTTTAGACTTTATACTACAATCACCAGGGTTATGTTGTTGCGAACATTTTACACATCTGTATATTAGGTTACAATTAGCCGCTGCATGGCCAAACCTTTGGCATTTTCTGCATTGCATTAATTGATCACGTTTTTTAAGCGGTTCCCAAGTTATCCGCTGATAATTTATTGTTCTGATTTTTAATAGGTTTGTCATATTTGTATTGAGCTCTAGATGCACAATA
Source organism: Tipula vernalis (assembly GCA_958295665.1). Lineage (NCBI taxonomy): Eukaryota > Metazoa > Arthropoda > Insecta > Diptera > Tipulidae > Tipula > Tipula vernalis. The sequence continues at coordinate 13,039,430 of OY282561.1, forward strand.
TATATAGGTAGTTTGCTTCCGTTTTTAATTGCCATTTGAGTTTTGAGCTGTGTGATTTTATTTATTTTCACCTCGTCTTGCTCTTCAATTTCCTTTTTTAATTCGATCAGATCCTCCTCCTCTGTTAGTCCTTTTAACACCATAATTTTCGGTTTCATGCCGTTAGGCGTGTATGTGAAGAAGCTAGTCTTTGCTTCTGTTAGTTGTTCTTTCACTTTATTGAATTCTTCTAGGCTTTCCAATCTAACTGAATGTTTTTCTTTGCTTACTCTAGTTATTTCGAAGTTATTACTGCATTTTAATTCTTTTACTAATTTTATGGTTTCTTTAACTGCTTGGTCATGTATATGGATAGGTGGGGGTTTTCCGTTTTTTTTGACACCGTATGTTGCTGTTGTTCTTTATTACTATTTGTTTTCGTTGCTGGAAATGGACGTTCAATATTAAAGTTGTTTCCATCGGATAAGTTATTACTTGTGTTATGCCCCATGTTTTCAATTTCTGATTGATCCTCTAACTCCATTAATGGTGTGTATCTATTTTGGGATATAACCGATTCTTCACCTTCGTTGATATTTGCATTATTTGTAATTCCAATTTTTACTAAGGTTTCTTCCATTTTGGCTATCCTTGCTCTTAAATTATTGTTTTCCATTTGCAGACGTTTTAATTTGGTTTGATTCCTCTGCTCTGCTGAGATGAGATTAGGAGGCACTTTTAGCTGTCTTCGTAACATGTTGGGATTTGACGAGTTGTCATCCTCTGATAATTTTATTTTTTTCGCGTTAGCATCGATTTGCGTGTTTTGTAAATTTGTTTCATTTGTTGTATTCATATTTGTGAAAATTCTGTTATTATTGTTTATGGTTAAGTCATCGTAATGTTTATAATTACTGCTACTACCAATGTTTTCACTGTTATATGACCACTGGTTTAGCGCCAGCCTGGCCGCTATTCCGGTGTTTTTACCGCTATCACTCACTTAAATTCTATTGTTTTACTTATAAATTCACTGTCTATAATTACAATTACCACCACACTTTTAATACACTAATTGATTGTCTATCACTAATCATTTATATAGTTTATAATTAGTTAATATATTTTTTTTATAGAACACTACATTTTAATTAAATAACTAAATAACTTTTGAATTTAAAATTTTAAATTTAGAATTTTGATTTGAACTCGGAACACTATATACGATGTGAACTCTACCGCTCTTACCAATCGACTGCCTTACTACCTCGTCTACCACATCATATACAAGTTATATAAATTTGTTTGTTTTTAGATGAAAAGTTTTGAATTGGGGATAATCCGAGAATTTGAAAAATTATTTTGAAGTTTTTGGCATGTTCGAGACGCATATTTAACATTATTTCGGCCATGTGCGATTGTACCGAGTATTTAAACGAAAAAACAGCGTGTTTTATGCAATCAAAATAAATGTGCCAATAATATGTCGATATGGTGACATCTCTGTTAGGGCATATGTAGTAAATGTAGTACATATGCCCTAACAGAGATGTCACCATATCGACATATATTGGCACATTTGTTTTGATTGCATAAAACAAACAAATGCATATTAACTTGTATATGATGAGATAGCCGAGGTAGTAAGGCGATGGAGTGGAGTGAAGAAGGTCTGGAGTTCGAATCCAAAGCAAGGCCAACGAAAAAATTTGTTTTTAGATGAAAAGTTTTGAATTGGGGATAATCCGAGAAGATTAATCGGGATCGAGATCGCTGCAAAAAAAAATTTGGTAAAATTCGTGGAAATAAAAAAAAAATCAAATTTTTGCTTAAAAAAGAAAATAAAGTCGGATGTTTGAAGAATCGAACTCCAAACCTTTCGCACACCACTCTTTCATCTTACCACCCAACCACTCGTCTTTATATAATTTTTACTCAGTTTTTCGTTTAAATACCGATAAATTCGGACTTGGCGAAAAATCGCATACAAATTTTTGTTATTTTACCAGGCGAACAGAATTTAAAAAACAACATAATTGTCAGCAATGTGACATTATTTTGTATCAAAGCGTGCCATTTCAAGTTATGTGACACTTGAACATACAAATAAAGTCATATTGCTGACAATTCTACCTTCTTGTAATTTATGTTCGCCTGTTAAAATGACAAAATTTTTTTGCGATTTTTCATGGAAATTATTTATTTTTTTTTTTAAATTTCTGCTTATCTGGTAAATAAAAATTAACTTTTTTTAATTAAAAAGGCAATCTAACTCAAATAGCAACCACCCAAATAGAAAATTTGGAGCTTTTTATTACAAAAAAGAAATCCTTCAGCCGCGAGGATCGAACTCTTACCATAAGAGAGCAGATTAAAACCATAGAGGTATCGAGTTCGATCCCACCTGAAGGAATTTTTTTTTGTAATAAAAATATCCAAATTTTCTATTTGGGTGGTTGCTACAGAGTTATGATTGAGCCTTTTTAATTAAAAAAAGTTAATTTTTATTTACAAGATAAGCAGAAATACACGAATTTTACCAATTTTGTTTTGCAGCGATCTCGATCCCGATTAATCTTCTCGAATTATCTTCAATTTTTTTCATCTAAAAATATATTTTTACTTTGGGTTTCTACTTGGACTCGAACTCAAGACCTTCGTCACTCCAATCCATCACCTTACTACCTCGTCTACCACATCATATACAAGTTATATAAATTTGTTTGTTTTATGCAATCGTGCAGAGCAAAATAAATGTCTCTGTTGGGGCATACATACCTACTACATTTAGTACAAAGTGTTTCTTATACAGTTTTCTTGTTATAAACTATGCAACTATGTTGGTTTTCGAAATATATTCTTACCTCAAATGTACCTACCATGTTCTTTTCGATACCGCATTAAATTCTCATCCTGTATTATTATTATTTACTGGAGGGCCATGTGAGCGATAAGCCACCTCGCACCGCGACCTAAAAGATCTATTGTGCTGGACCCTACTTTATTATCCGTCCAGTCAATATTCAGGCTCTTAATGAATCTTACAATACTACTGGCCGGTACAAGATACATACTATCCGGGCTCATTGTTCTCCCTCCTAGATGTTGCAGTCTTTGCTGGAAAATGGCTGGGCAATGGCACAGAACATGTTCCGCTGATCCCGCTTCCAGACCGCAGAAGCGGCATCCATCTGTCGTACTTTTAGGCCCATCTTCTTAAGGTGATACCTTAAGGGGACATGACCTGTGAGGAAGCCAGTAAGCAGCCTCAACTCAGGTTTCCTAAGTTCAAGACACTCCTTAACCCTGACAGACGAAGGTGATATAAATTTCTTCGCCTGCCGTAAACCTTGAATTCTGCGCTAGTAGGAGGACTTTTGAACATCCTCCCAGCGTTTTACCGCTGCTCTAAGGTGTCCCTTAGTGACACCGCAGAAGGGTTCTGGTCCAAAAAATGGAGAGGCAGAACCCTCACGGGCGAGGCCATCAGCTGCCTCGTTTCCTTCGATTCCAGTATGACCTGGCACCCACATAAGTGTTACCTTATTTGAGCCTGCCAGATGTTTAATAACCTTCAGACAATCCCATACCAGCCTTGACTCAACGGTACAAGACCTAAGAGCTTTTAAGGCTGATTGGCTGTCTGATACAATATAAATCTTTGCATCGTTTAGGCCTTTTGCTATGCCTATCCTAGCGCAAAGTTCTATAGCATGTACTTCTGCTTAAAAAACGGTAGCATTGGTACCCAAGGACTTCGAGAGGGTAGTGCCACTCCCGTGTATTCCTATCCCCGCCCCATCTTCCGTTTTTGATCCATCTGTAAACCATACCATGGACCCTAGCTCAAATGATGGTCCACCTGCCCTCCACACATCCCGGTCAGGTAACCTAACACAGAATGGTTTGTGGAAGTCCAGTTTAGCTGGCATACAGTCGGAAGGCATTCCTATGGTAGGGTCTGTCTGAAATTCCTTAAGGATTTCCATATGACCCACCATATTGCCTGGCTTGATATTTCCTTCCGCCTGCATTTTCAGGGCCATACTTGCAGCGTCCTTTTTAATATGCAGGTGTAACGGTGTCAGTCCTAGAAGTGTCTCCACCCCCGCGGTTGGACATGACTTCATTGAGCCCGTAACACCGATGCAGGCTACACGCTGAACCTTATTCAATAAGGTTTGCGTTGTCTTCTGCTCAGTTTTAGGCCACCATACAACCGATGCGTAGGTGACCATAGGCCTAATGATTGTAAGAAATGACCAGTAGATCATTTTTGGTTGTAGTCCCCAAGTACGCCCATAGAGTCTTTGACAGGCCCAGAGAGCCTTGATGGCTCTATTTTGAACTTTCAACAAAAGTTGGTTCCAGTTCAGTCTTTGATCTAGGATAACCCCTAGATATTTAACCTCGCTGGAAAAAGGCACAGTAGTACCGTTTAACGAGGGAGCTGTAAGCGCAAGCTTTGTCCTCCTCGTAAAAGGAACAATGACAGTTTTGCTTGGATTGACACTGAGTCCTTCTTGGTAACACCACTGCCATATTATATTGAGTGCATTTTGCATGCGATCAGAAATGACCTCATCAAACTTGCCTCTGATTATGATAGCCACATCATCCGCATAGCCCTGGACATCAAACCCATGGATACACAGAAGGACCTATAGTCTGTCAATAACCAATGACCACAAAAGAGGAGATAGTACGCCTCCTTGGGGACAGCCCTTTACGGCCTTGATGGTGACTGATTCGCCACCTAGTCTGGCAGTAATCACATGATGTTCCAAATTACTGCCAGACTAGGTGGCAATTGAAACTCAATTTTATGGAAAATCTCCTGAACTATAGACCAGGAATTTAATGAAAATCTGCAATTGTGCTCCGATTTCGATGATTGATGCCTCTATCAATAGGTATTGAGGCCTGTAATTATTTTGCCAACAGGCATTTAGATTGCTCGAATATTTCTACCCATTTCGTAGAAAATTCAATTTTATGGAAAATCTCCTGAACTATAGACCAGGAATTTAATGAAAATCTGCAATTGTGCTCCGATTTCGATGATTGATGCCTCTATCAATAGGTATTGAGACCTGTAATTATTTTGCCAACGGGCATTTAGATTGCTCGAATATTTCTACCCATTTCGTAGAAAATTCAATTTTATGGAAAATCTCCTGAACTATAGACCAGGAATTTAATGAAAATCTGCAATTGTGCTCCGATTTCGATGATTGATGCCTCTATCAATAGGTATTAAGACCTGTAATTATTATGCCAACGGGCATTTAGATTGCTCGAATATTTCTACCCATTTCGTAGAAAATTCAATTTTATGGAAAATCTCCTGAACTATAGACCAGGAATTTAATGAAAATCTGCAATTGTGCTCCGATTTCGATGATTGATGCCTCTATCAATAGGTATTGAGACCTGTAATTATTTTCCAAACGGGCATTTAAATTGCTCGAATATTTCTACCCATTTCGTAGAAAATTCAATTTTATGGAAAATCTCCTGAACTATAGACCAGGAATTTAATGAAAATCTGCAATTGTGCTCCGATTTCTATAATTGATGCCTATACCAATAGATATTGAGACCTGTAATTATTATGCCAACGGGCATTTAGATTGCTCGAATATTTCTACCCATTTTAACTACATCTACTAGGATTTAACTACATCTACTAGGTTAGGTTAGGTTGGAGTGGCTGCTTACGCACACTTAGACCGGTGACGGTCCATTGTGATACCACAGGATGTATCTCCTTTTACCCCTATTGGAACCATTTCGAGCTACTTATGTAGCGTAAGACGTCCCGCACTTTTCTGTTTTCGAGATCCGAGAGGCAGTCCATCTTGAACTTACCTAAGTGTTTGTGCCTTCTGAGAGCCAATGCTGGACACGAGCAAAGGAAGTGGATCAACGTCTCTTCCTCCTCTTCGTCAAAGCAGCTTCTGCAGAAGTCATTTGCCTCCAGACCCAGCCTTCTTGCATGTTCTCCAAAAAGGCAGTGTCCCGTGAGAATTCCTACGACCGTTCTTAATTCACGTCTGCGTAGGGATATTAATGCCCTAGTGCGCCCCAAGTCCAGCTTTGGCCAAACTTGTCTTGCAACTCTACAGGTCAGGGTGTTAGACCACCTTTCCCCGCTGAGGATAGCGCCTGCTTCCCAAGTGCTTGTCTCAGCGCTGTAATAGGCCTCCCCAGACTTGCCCTTTCCGGTTGCAGCTGGAGAGTCTTACCATGCCTAGCAAGTTCATCTGCCCTGCAGTTTCCCATGACGCCGAGTGACCTGGGACCCAGACTAGCCGGATATTGAAATGCTCACCCATCTCATTTAGAGATGAGTGACAACTCAACGCCACCCGTGACGCCAAAGACACCGATTCTAACGACCGGATCGCCGCTTGACTGTCCACATAGATTGTGATATCGTCTGAGGATAACACATTATGTTTCAACCAAGTCATGACCTCCTCAATCGCTACGACTTCAGCTTGGTACACGCTGCAGTAATCAGGGAGACGAATAGAAATGTTTACATTTAATTTGTCACAGAATACTCCACGGTCTATCCCTCCAGGATTCCCTTGAAGGGAAGGAGGTCCGAAATCGCTTCTCGAAGCGTAGAATAGGTTTAATGTAGTCAAGATTCGCCAGCTCATCCTTCAACGATCTAACAATAGTGGAGTATCCTATACTAAGACACCTCCACTGAGAGACGGCTGCAAGTCGTACAGCCGTATTTGCCGCCATCTGTTTGCCAAAAATGTCGACCGGAAGAAAGTGCAACATAACCTCTAAGGCACTTGTCGGTGTCGACCTCAGTGCCCCGCTAACAAGCATACAGGCTGTTCTTTGCACTCTCTCAAACTTACTTTTATAAGTTACCTTGTCCAAACAGTGTAAGTACAGGTCTCAATACAGCGGTGTAGAGCCAGTGTACCAGCTCCGGCTTCAGGCCCCATCTATGACCAATGGCGTTCCTACAGGAGTACAAAGCAATAGTAGCTTTGTTTATTCTCTCCAACATGTTGGGCTTCCAACTAAGCTTACTGTCCAAGATAATGCCCAGATATCTAGCTATGTCAGTAAAAGCAAGTCTCGTGCCATTTAAGGTAGGAGGGACAACTACCGGGATTTTGTATTTCTTAGTGGAGAATACCAGCTCTGTCTTGGACGGGTTAATACCAAGTCCACATTTGCCAGCCCATTTCGTAACGATGGTAAGCGCATTCTGCAATACGTCTACAATCGTGCCCAGGAATTTCCCGGTAACAGCTAAAGCTACGTCATCTGCGTAAGCGATAACTTCAATACCCTCTCTTTCCAATTCAAGTAGTAACCCGTTTACCACTATATTCCAGAGAAGAGGGGACAGAACCGCCCCCCTGCGGGGTTCCCCTAGTTACTCACCTCTTGATGGTGGAGTCCCCCAACTTCGAGCTAACAATCCTGCTTCCCAGCATATAATTGATTAACCCTATCAGAGGAACATCCACCTCCAAAAATTACAATCCCTCCTTGATTGCCTCCGCTTTCACATTATTAAAGGCGCCTTCTATATCCAAGAAAACCACCAAACAGAATTCCTTCGAACTAATCGATTTCTCAATCGTACACACCAAGGCGTGCAGAGCAGTGCCCACAGATCTACCCTTTGTGTACGCATGCTAAGACGATGCCCACTTCCTGGCACCTATTTTATCTCTGATGTATACATCCAGCAGCCTTTCTAAGGTTTTCAAAAGAAAGGATGATAGAGTTATTGGTCTTAGGTCCTTAGGATAGACATGTGAGCTTTTCCCCGCTTTCGGTATAAACACCACATTGACCTCCGTTCAGTACCTAGTAATATAGCCCAGCATCAAACACCCTTTGAATATAGCTTCCAGGTAGGGAAGAATAATTACTGAGTTGTTTTGAAGTTCAGCTGGTATAATTTGATCCGGACCAGCCGATTTAAATGGTTTAAAACCCCTCAGTGCCCATAGGATCCGTTTTCTGGTTACGATATCCTCTGGGAACACTGACAGTGACTCCTGATGATTGCTACGCACCAACAGGTCTTCAAAGCTCCCTGGGAAGTGTGTCTCGAAGAGCAGCTCCAGAGACTCTTTACTAGAAGCTGTCCAAGATCCGTCCGGTTTTATCAAAAAACTGGGACTAGATGTACTTTTGGAAAGAATCTTTCTAAGACGGGAGGTTTCGGATACCCCTTCCATTTTATCACAGAAGATTCTCCAAGACCACATTTGTGCCTTTCTTAATTCTTTCTTATAAGTTCCGAGTTTCTCCTTATAGGAGTACCAATCCTGAGCCTCTCTTGTATTTTTGGCTTTATTAAAGGCTGTCCTACAAGCCTACCGATAGGCTCCCAGTTCCCTGGACCACCATACCGGTTTTTGTCTACCCTTAGGCTTAGCCAATGGGCAGGCAGCACGAAAGGATCGGTTGCATGCGCTAGTAACGCTAGCCACCATGTCCTCCAGCTCCCCAACGGTCGTCGGGGGCTCAATAGCCCTCGTCGGTAACATTTCCTCCAATAATTCCCCATATTTGCTCCAGTTGGTCCTTCTAGGGTTCCTGAAGGCTTCCGGGGTAGCAGGGTGAATATCGAGGCTATAGGTTAAATATCGATGATCAGAAAAGGAGTGTTCCTTATCCACCCTCCAATTTTTAACCATATGAAGAATATTATTTGAGGCAAGGGTCACGTCTAGAACCTCCTGCCTGTTACTAGTAATAAATGTGGGTTCCCGTCCAAAATTACACACTGAAAGGCTAGTGCTCATCAAATAATCAAACAGCGACTCACCTCTTTCATTAATGTCCGTGCTTCCCCAGATAGTGTGATGCGCATTAGCATCAACTCCCAGTACCACACCTACCTTTGATTGTTCCGCTTTACGGATCAGCTCCTCCAGGTTATCCAGAGGAACCTCCTTCTCCCCGTCCATGTAGGCTGAAACAAGCCAGAATCTACAAGTGCCTACTTCCAGGCTAGCAAGGTTCTTGGATTAGTATTACATCCTCACCCGAACTAGTCAGCCTGAGGAGTAGAGCTGCCGAAGCAGCCTTAGAATGGTGAAGGTTAATTTGAGTTATCCTAATCATAACCATTTAACCTCTACCCACCTCTATGATAAATTCCTGCTACCGTAGGAATATTAATTCCCGGTATTTTGGGATGCGCCGGATACGCCCGTCTCGCCACCCCTCATACCCTCTGTAGAGGACTTGTCAGTGCCCCCCCGTCTGGCCGGGCTGCCATCATCCTCCTCCATCGGTACACCAGCTCCTTCACTTATGTACCCCTCCTCATCCTTCGAGAGAGTCCTTGCCCTTCCGAGGTCGCCGGATTCACTCTCCCCCTACCCTCAGCTTCTCTCCCATGCTGCTGGTACCCCCTTCAGGCCTGGGAGGGTTGCCACCATCCTCCGGTTGGCCTCCCGTACGCGCTTCCGCCCCATCCTTCTTATAAACGTTGAGAGTAATTGACCCGAAACCGAAGTCAATTACTCCCTTCGTTTTGTGAAGAAGAGCAAGGGACTCCTTATTTATTACCATAATTGAGATTTTCGAGCCCCCCTTCACCTCCTCCTGCTTGACGATCTTCCAATTTCCGGTCGGAAGATCCGGGTTACTGCCCTGAATGATTTTCAAAGCCCCGTCAGGGCTAGCCGGTTTAGATGGCAGCCAGACACGTGCCCTCGGCCTGCTGGGAATTTCCTTCCGGCTAACTGCCGCAAGCTTTGCGCCTGGCCACACCTCCCCTACTTTGGATATAGCCTTTTTGTAAAGATCCACAGATCTAGAGTCCGAGCATGCAGTCATCTTCACACCCCCTTGATACCATCCCGCATCTCTGCAGGATGGGGGTGGTCCCGGATTTTCACCCAGGACCTTTAAAGAGACGAGGTTGAGTGCATTATACACCAACCTCCATTTTTCCTCTGTGATGCTCCCATCTTCTTGACTTTCGTCAATGACAACTAGCATCAACACATGCTCCCTCAGGACATCGCTGAACAGCTTTGTCCCTGATTGGAGCTCGGCTTCTTTTCAGTCACCAACTTGGCCCGCTTGCTGTTGACTACTTCCACCTCGTCCCGGGACCGCTGTCTTTTTGACATATGGTCCCTTTCCGAGCTTCCGCAGCCCACAGTGCTCCTTGCCCAAGCTACTGATGTTATTTGCTCTTCCGTAAGCTGCCCCTCGGGGGTCGCAGCCCACTTCTCGAGAATTCGGAACGCCGAGCCGCGATTCCTGTATCGCCTTTTCGCCGGAGGAATGTCTCTCGTCCCACTCCCCTGTGCTGCGTTGGTACCGCTAACTCCCGGGACTTGTGCCCTAGAGTCAACCACCTTTGCAACCTTAGAGGCCCCACCCGTCTGGTTCGAGGTACCTCCCTCCGCTGATACCGGCTTTTGAGGAGAGCCGGTGCCCTTTGTTTTTATGTTCGATCTTTCCATTGGATTCCCACGAGTATCGGAGAAATAAAGGTCCGCCTGCGCAGAGATCCGTATACGCAGTTAAGGCTAATTACAACTGGAGGTCGCCAGGTATCCAGAGGGCTCCGTTAGCGACTGGGCTTTGTTAAATGGGCCCCCAGCCTAGTTGACCATCAGCACGGGTCGCTTAACACCTTAATCCAGCCCATTCGGCTCGCTAGCACCCCCTTCCCTCCGCCCACATTCTCACCCCCATTCACCTGTTCACATGGAGAGCCCAATCCAATGGGATCCATTCCATTCACCGGGTCACCCGTTTATAGGGTACCCCCACTCATCACCCGCGGAGACTCCGGAGGTGCAGAGAGGACGTGACGCCCAGTCCGCCTTGGTTATTGGTCGATGGTTTTCTGGCGCCATCTGTTCGCCTTTCCATGCTGGGCATCATAGGCACTCAGAATTTAATGAACTGAGGTTAACCACTCCCCAGTTCCCTGAGACTCTCCCACCAGCTGGACTGCGGTTGGGGCGGCTTATTTAATTCATCGCTAACCTACCTATCGATAGGTCATCCACTATTCACCACTTGTGACCCCCCCGATAGCTGCAGTACGCCACGGGAAGGGCCACCCTAATAAACATATGGTATATATTCATTAAAGAGAACATTAGTATTTAGATAAACTTAAGTAAAATTTACTATTAATAAATTAATTAAAATAAAGAAATAAAAATTTCAATCCTTTATATTTGCCCGTGAATATAAATGCACTGCTATCGAATGTAGAGCAGTGATTAAACGATTTTCATACCACGCTGCTGTCTCCAGTTCGATTTGCGGTTCTCAATGTTGACCAAAAATAAATAAATTAATTAATAACAACAAGATTCAACAGTCAACCAAATGATTGTGTGTAAAATCATTCGTTGGGCTGACCATCTACTCTTTTACGTGTAAGGTTTGAAATGTCTCAGAAATTATTAATATTTAAAAAGATCACAGATTTTAAAACTAAATCGAATCAATCAAACTAAATGAGTTACATCAATGTTAAACTACTTCATAAATATATACTGCGAGGGGGATTTTATCAATTGATAAGATTTCAAAGGCGATAAAGCAAGAGGAAAATAATTTAGTGACTCCTAAGCAGATACTCATATACATAAATTTTGGAAAGATACATATATTAGATTGTTGTTTAAACAAAATAGAAAAAATAATCAAATTTGTAATTGTGAATTGAATTTTTATCACCTCGGGGTTTTTTTAATGGCTTTTTGTTAAACATTTTTTTATCGCAAGTTTACAAGGATTTTACTAGCACAGAAACATATAGCGAAATTATATTTTATTCTAATTTTGATTGATACCAGCATTTTTTTTTTTAAATAAAAAGGTTTTGTAACTTTATATAGTGATACTATCAGAATAAATATACTAACGGTTTTAGTTTTTATTTATCTGGTAAAACTTAATTGATTTTATGGCAGGCTTAGTCTACCGGTCTGGGGCATCTACTCGCTAAAATTATTTGAAGTTGTAACGTTTATTGCTTTTTCTCGATACAATTAATCGTATTTCACAATAAATGAATAAAACAAAGGTAGACAGCACTTTTAGAAATAATTTATTAATTTAAGTATCTGTAAGGCTGTTAACAGAATGGTTAAAAATGAAATTATTATGATGGTTTGCCTAGATTTATATTTGTCCGATTGTCCGAAATATAAACGAATACCGTTTAAGATAAATCAACACATAAAATCATATGAAGACGATGATGATGATTACATATTGCATCAATACATTTGTGTTATATACTTCCAATTAGGGTGAAACCGGAATATGATAATATTCAAGAGAAATTTATTAACAATTTATAAAAATAAAAAAATTAACGAACAAAACTGAATTGTTTTTAGAACCCCGGTCCACCATACCGTTGTTCATAATTCCGAAAGTAGGCTTCAAACGGTCAAATCCTCTCAAAATTTCGAAAGGTCCATCGTAAGGTGGATGTAAGGAACCAAAACCTATATATAAAATTTCATAAAGACTTCTCGTGAACATTTATTTTCATAAATAAAACAATAACAACAAAAAAAATGGAAAATACAGTAGAACCGTGATAATTTTACATTCATACTCTCTTCAAATCAGACTCTCTGTTACTAATTTCTCACTACTATAAATTTGTTTTTGATTTGCGATTGACTTCACGATAGAACAAAATTCGTATCTCTCGCTACATTTTATTCGTGTTTATTTTTTCTGTTTACAATTTGTATGTGTGAGTAGTACATACAAACAAATTGTGCGCTTGTTTGCAACAAATAAATAAAAAAACATTATGCTAGATAGAAAATAAACGTTTCTTGGACACTTTCCTAATTAGTTTATGTTATTGGTTTTGGATTTTTTAACATTTATCCAACCTTTATCCGGCTTGTAACGAAACCCCGAGGGGATTCTGTTAACAGACATGAGAATAGAGGTCTGGTGCGGTATACTAGCTGGCTAGAGCTCACGGTGCGGCGTCGTATTTCCAGACATATTCTCATGTTTGAATAACCGCATGAAGAATAAAAATGAGAAGGGAAAAGGGAAATTGAAACTATTTTTGCCATGGCCTCAGCAGCTAAGAAAATAATAAACCAGGAGTGGCCGTTCCGGAGTGACAGTTTCAATTATATGCGATCCCCGCCATAACTGCCACAAGGGCCTCCCCTGCTGTGCAACTGGACCTGTGCACCACCACAAACCCAAAAGAAAAGGAAATACAAAAGCAAACTGTTACATATTTTATGAAATATATATACTAAAGCCAAAACTAAAAAAAAAATCGTTAAATTAAAATTAAGGAACAAAATTGTACTATGTGTAAATTAAAAGGGAAAAGAAATTCACAGTTTGCTCATGTAAAACTAGAATACCTTATACGGCCCATCCGGCCTCACCGCTACCAGCGCCATCGCAGGAACCCCCTCTAAAAATGGTTGCCGTGCCCCCACGGGCGGAAATACTGCTTACTACAAGGATGTTGCCACAAAATCACCGAAAGCAATACCGTTAACTCAAAACCAATCATACACGACAAACGAACAGCGGTATCATTCACAACACCGAGAACAATTTTAATTGATGCTAATCGGTGTTATTCAAGAAAAAACCCAAAGAAAAACTCAGCCGAACAATAAAACAACCAAGAAGCCACAACTTTGATAATTCACAGTTTTATTTATTAATAATTAACAAAATATTTAATTTATTTTTGCTTGTTTTTCTGTTTTTTTTTTTAGCACAATACAATCTCTAATCATTATAAATTAAACTAAATCAGACTATCTTGTTCATCAATTTATTCACAAAAAAACTTTCAAACGTGCGTATCACTTATTACCGAGAAATATTAATTTGCTTTTTACTTTTTGATTTCAACAAATATTCGTTCGACATGGTGGAGACGGATGACGGTCGTAACAGGCTGAATAATAAAACAACATATTTCGGCTGGATAGGTACAATTATACGTTCATATGTTTTATATGAAAATATAGCGAATTTATGATACTAGCATGGGTTATCATTGCGTTATACCAGGAGTTTGCATTTGAAAATGATACTTACAAAATGTGGCATTCTGAATTGATTTTTAGATGAAGTTCTGGAATATGGCCAAGTAGGATGGAGCTTGGTTATTTCTTCAACATATGTATACAATGGAATTGGGATTCTGAAATTATTTTTAAGTGAAGTTCCGAAATAAGGACGATCAGATACGTATGTTTAGATGAAATTCTGGAATATGGCCAAATAGGATGGAACTAGGTTATTTCTTAACCGATTAAGATAAAATTCGATAAATACGATCAAAATGTAATTCTAAAATGATTCTAAGTGAAGTTCTGGAATAAGACCAATTAGAATGGATTTTTAGATGATGTCCTATTAGGAAGGAACTTCCGGTTATTTCTCAACCGATTATGGTGACATTCGACTTGTACGATCATCAAAATGGGATTATAAAATGATGGCCTATTAGGAAGGGACTTGGTTAATTTTAAATCGATTATGATGAAATTCGACATGTATAAGAAGGAACTCGGATGGTTCTCAACCGATTAAGGTGAAATTCGTACGATGGAAATGAGAGTCTAAAGTGATTGTTAGATGAAGTTCTGGAATCAGGCTAGTTAGAAAAGAACTGAACTTGGTTATTTCTCCACCGATTATGGTGAAATGGAAATGGGATGGTGCGATGGAAATGGGATTCCGAAGATATTGATAGATGAAGTTTGAGGCCAATTAAGAAGGAACTCGGGTATTTCTTAATTGAGTATTATTAAATTCGACATGTGCGATGAAAATTGATCCTAAAATGATTTTGAGATGAAGCTCTGAAATATGGCGAAGTAGGATGAAACTGGTGTTTTCTTAAATTGGCGTGCTAAAATGATTATTAGATGGAGTTCCGGAATATGGCCAATTCAGATGGAATAATTAATCCTTTGCTTTAATCTTTCGGTTGTATTTTTCGAGTATTATTGCTGTCAGAGCAGCAAGGTCGGATCATGTTTAAGCTATATCCGGTGGGGTAGGTACTTTGTACCATTTGTGTTTTAAAATTGCGACAACTTTTTTTCTCCAAAATTAGAATGATCATAAACCATTGTTTATAATTTAAATTTATTTTATTTTCTTATATAATTATATGACGGTACAATTGTACCACTTTCATTAGGAAACTTGATTTCTTTTATACCAAGCTATAAAAAACTACTCCAAATTTGCAAAGATGTGACGAGAATCTTTCATTCTTATTCTGGAGAAACAAAGTTGTAGCATTTTTAAAACACAAAAGGTACAAAGCACCTGATCCAAAGATTAAAGTGAAGGATTGGCGAGGCAATTTGCTAATTACAATAAGAATAAGAAAAAGCCTAGTTCTTTCCTTCTAGGCCATATTCCTAAACTTCATCTAAAAATCATTTTAAGATCCCATTTCTACTGCACATGTCGAATTTCATCATAATCAGTTAAGAAATAATCGTGTTCCTTCCTAATTTTCAGTATTCCAGAACGTCATGAAACAATCGTTTTAGAATCACACTTCCATCGTTCATGTCGAATTTCACCAAAATTGGTTAATAAATAACCGAGTTCCTTCCTTATAGGCCATATTTCAAAACAGCTCCCAACAATCATTTTAGAATCCCATTTTCGAATTACTTCCTAACTAGCCATATTCCAGAACTTCATATCTTGTGTTATGTGCTATGGTTATTTTCATGGGATTTTGTTAGTTCTACTTACTTTGTTCTTTTGGTAATTTTTTCACAACTTTGAAAGTATTTCCTTATTCGTGACAATATTTGAGAGAAGAAATAATAATTTCTAATTCGATGAAAGGTTTTAATTACATCCTGGTGTCGCCAGATAGGAGAATTTTTAAATTCGTCTAGCACTCGTTTAATATCTTTTCATGTGAAAGCTCTACTTTACATGAAAAATCTGTTTGCGCATTAGTATAGGGTTAGAAATATCTACAGAATTTGAACCACTACTTATTTTGAAGTGTTATTTAAGATATTTTTAGGTGAATCAACAATTGACGAATACTTTTTGGCTTGAGCTCCTGTTACTACAAGCATATTGTTAATTTCGGTCGGATTGGAGACATTTGTTTCTATACGGCTTAAAGATTCGGTATTAGGGTTGGTATTGCCTGGTTTATATATAATGTCATATTCATGATTGGTTATCTCGATTCACCAATGAGTGAGTCAAGTGGAAGGATTTGCGCTTTTATGAATCCAATTTAACGGTTTATGGTCGGTCCTTATTATGAACATGCGACCATGAATCATATATTTATTTCACCTAAATTTTTTCACGGCCCAAGCTATCGCTAAAAGTTCTCTTTCTATCACATGACATTATCTGTATGCTGGATTCAACATCCTACTAGCAAATTCTATAGCTAGGTCGGTTGATTCTCGTTCTTCTGACAATATCATGCCGATTGCTACCTCACTAGCGTTACAACTTATAATAAATGGTTTGGTATGATTTGCAGAAATTAGGATAAGAGAAGAGATAAGAGCAAATTTCAAAATTTGAAATGAATTTTCACAAAAAGCGTCCCACTTGCAAACGACATCTTTTTTAATTAGCGATGTCAAATGCGAATCAATTTCTGCAAAATTGTTTATAAATCAACGGTAATAACAGCACGAACCAAGACAAGATTTTATTTCTTTTGAAGTAGTTGTTTTAGGATAATCCTGAATGACTTGTGATTTTGAAGGGTCCGGTTGTATTCCCTTATTCGTGTATTGGTGACCCAAAAAGAGTATTTCTTTGCAGAGGAAGCGGCATTTAGATGGTTGGTGTTTAAATTTAAAATGCCGGAGACGTCGGAAGATTTTCTCAAATTTTAAATATTGTTCATTAAGATCATATCTACGGTAGACTATGTCGTACTATACAAAACTAACAAAATTTTATTTTTATTGCACGCTGAAACGTGGATGGGGCATTTTTCAGTCCAAATGGCATTCTATTAAAATGATAATGATTTGTTTGTGTACTAAACACAGTCTTGAATTTGTCATGTTCGTAAAATATCTTGATTTGCCTAACTGCTCGAGTATATCAGCAATATTTGGAAGTGGAAAAACGTCACTGATAGTAATATCGTTTTAACGACGAAAATCTACTACAATTCTCCACTTTCTTTCACCATTTACTGATTTTTTCGGCACCACTATTAATGAACTATGGAACTATGGACTGTTACTGAATTCTACTACACCATCATTAAGCATTTGCTCGACTTGCCTTTCTACTTTTAACTTAGCGGAATGGGGCAATCGATACTGCTTAGTATTGAAGTTACAGTAAGTTTATCTCCACCCAAGTGAAATAAATCGTTATCTTGTATTTTCGGCATAATTTTGTAATTGATCTTTTTTCTTCGTCATT
This sequence comes from Tipula vernalis, assembly GCA_958295665.1. Lineage (NCBI taxonomy): Eukaryota > Metazoa > Arthropoda > Insecta > Diptera > Tipulidae > Tipula > Tipula vernalis. The sequence goes on from OY282561.1 coordinate 13,056,857, forward strand.
TAAATGATCTAACCTTATCTTTAATTCAATAATATTAAATCGAATGAACTTGGAAAATATCATATTGATTTAATAATTCAGTTCGGATTTATAAAGGGTTTATTCCAACGGGAAATTCGATTCAAATATAAGCAGATTTATTTTTAACGCAATTTAAAAAATTGGGAATATACACCAGGTTGAATTTCCTTGGCTTTGCAAAGGTATTCTTCGTCGTTGTTGCAACCAGTGATTTAGAATTTAATTATTTTTTCGATTCGAGGAGATACTTTAACAATTTTCAAACCTACCCCCCGTTTATAGGAATTCACAATTCATAGGAAAAATATTCGATACAATTTGGAACTTTTGTTGAACTAAAATATTTTCCTGCAGAATGAATTACATAGAGCTATTGACGTTAAATCATGATTTGTAACTGCTACGCTTAGTTCGGCTTAGGTGTCTCCGAGGCAGGTTAGATTTTTATTTTCGTTTCTCGCAATATCGCTATACGATTTTATGGAGGGCCCACTCGGCTTTACGTGTTCGGTCTGATCATGTCGAGTGTCGTTAAGTTTTCTGAAACAAGTTCCTGGCTTAAATGAATAAGGTTTGTTATTACGATTCGAATCGTTATTCATTTTTGTACGACAACGTCGTTTTCATTTTTGAAACGTTCTGACAGGATTTCTAACAAAAGTTTCATTATTATCATCCCATTATTATCCATTGGTATTTGAATATTCGATTTAGGATTCGGAAACGTAAGGAAAAACATGATTTCACAACATGGCCATTCTTATTGCATAATTGACACGTTACAATATTTTCGCAAGATTTGTTTCCATTAAAACTTAAAAGTTTTGCTTCCTCAAGATCTTTGAATATGGCCTCCTTTAAAGTAGTAAATCTACATGCTTTTATTATTAACCTTATGGGATTTTTAAAGCCATTTTCCAACGATCCTAGCGCTGTTGAAGAATTTATTTTAGTTATGTAGTTAGCTACATCTTTGCCTTCTCTGGAAATGCAGGCATCATTCCAGTTGTTCAATTCTTTGTGCAAAAGTTTTAATATTTTCATTCTTTGCTTGCTGTAATTGAACTAATTCTAGTGGTAATTGTTCGATGGAATAACAATCAGAAAATTGAATTTGTAATTTGTCTTTCAGATCTGTCCACGTGGCAAACGTGTTTTACTTAACAAGGTCATACGCTTTTCCAGCTAACTTTGTTTTAATTATATCTAGAAATATTCCTGTGTCTTCTCGAGACTTTACAGACTTATGTCACAGCAAGAGACAAATTTATGCAAATTCAGGAATTAATCTGAAGGCGTTATCAATAGAATTTTAATAGATTTATTTAGTTCGAATTTGGTTAATTTAACAAAGGGAATTTTGACAATTATACGTTCTTTAAGTTCATTAGATGAATCAACAAAAATTTTATCGGATTTATCGTTTTGAGTTAACATTTTATTATTATTTTTATGACTCGAATTACTACTTACGGTTTCTAACAGCTGATCAAGCGATGGAGTTGGTTTAAAAACTACCTTGTTTCTTAACTCAAGTGTTTCTTGCTTTTCATCCGAAGAAGTCATTTGCGTTTCAACAATACACTCCACGAAATAACTATAAGGGACAACTTAAAATTAACTAAAAATCATAAAAATATGAGCTTAGTGACATAAACAGAAAATATAAACCAAATTTCATTTTTTTAAATTAATTTCATTTTAAAATTATAATATAAAAAGAATTCATACGAAATTACTATAAGGGACAAACTTAAAATTGACTTTACCCGTTCAACAATAATTCGCCTATTAGCTAAAATCCTAGTGTGAGCAATTTCCCCCTCCGTTAGCTGCTTTTTACCTCTTAAGAACGGTGGAATGTTTAAAATAACACCTTTATTTTCTAAATTCCCTATCGGAAATTGCTCCACCGAAGGTATCAGACACAAATATAACTAATCCGTTTTCATCAACCGCTACCAACGTTTTGAAAGTGGTTTTATTCTTGTATGAAGAAAAAGTCAGTTGATGATAGTTGGGATCATCGGATTTTTGCACTGGTACCTCAGTGCAATCAATTATGGCTCGATACGAACTGTTCGATTTTGAAATCTGCCAAAAATCGATTTGTTGCAAAGCAAAATACATTTTTTTTGTCATATTTTTAAATATTTTAGCTATGACATTCCGATTAATCCTAAAAATATTTTGCATGAATAGGAAATCGTTATCATGCCGATATTTGAAAAGAGTGAGTAGCACCTGATCATTAAGACTTATTTCTAGGTGCTCCATGTTACTGTTATCTTTGGCTATCAAGCTTGATAACAAGTTAAACCTTTTCGAATCCAACCCGGTAAAATACTGTAACTGCTCATTTAATATGTTCGAAAACCTAATAAATGCAACGGGATCCATTAAAGTTTGTGTCATCCAGTTTTTAGTAATTACAGCTGAAGTCTGCGTTTGACTAGCTCGTGATGTCTCAATAGTCATTGAGTCTTCGATAGAAGGATTGTCCGGCACAAGTACCGCATCCAACTCAATACCACTTTGGTAATCTATTATTTCACCAATTTCATTTTCCAATTCCATACATGAAGTTGCCTAAAATATTCCATAGACAAATGTTACTACAATTTTCTTTAATGTAAGAAACAGTACTACCTTTGATGATGCCGGTGGCATTGAAATTTGTCCTGGATCTCTCGATGTAACTGATTTTATCTTATACCGGTCTTCTCGGTGGTTTGTCTTGCGCCTAACTACACTTTCAAATTTCCTCAAAGGAATATTTTTAGATGGTATTGATCCAGGTTTAAGAATTTTATTATTACCTACAAATAAAAATGTAAATTATAGAAGCAAAACCTTTTATTTTTCACATAAAAATCCAACCTATGTTTGTTTTATAATCTTCTTCTTTAAAATGGGCACTACAGACGTGGAACCATTTTGATGGTATTTTTCCCAGTCTTAATTTAATAATCCATTTTCTTTTTAATGATGGATGGCTAGGAAACCGATGAAATTTTAAACAACCATTTCTTATAAATTTGTTGTTGCAGTTTGATACACAGCAAGTTGTCACCATTTCGGTTGGTATAAAAATTAAATATTAAAATTATCACACAAAAGTTAGACAAAGTTGTGTGTTCTTTTGTTTATATTATAAACCAAAATTCGTTTTTATTATTTCGCCCTAGTGCTCGTATTCACTTTACTTTTTACTATTTTAAAATTGAAATAATTTACTAGACTATTTTATTTTGCCATATGTTTCAGTATAATTCTCTTATGTCAAATTTCATTCTATCCTTGACCTATGGTATTGCCATCTGGTAGATTAAAATAAAAATAATTGCATTTTGCATGCCCCATCGTCTGTGAACTGTTTTAAACATTCTATGATCTGGCACCGGCCTACCTGGATAATGGTTTGAATAATTTTTTTTCAACAAGTACTATACTGAAATGTTAATATCTTAAAAACTATACATGATTAGATAAAAAACGATGAAGCTATTTTGTATTAAATCGTCTATTAAATTTAAATTTGAAATAAAAAACAAAAATCATTAAGTGAGCTTTTCGAGAAAAAATTAGTTTAATGAATTTTTTTGTTATTTCTCGCACAATTTTTTTAATTCCACCAATGTTCTCTTTATGGAAAATACGATGCATGATATTCCTACTTCCAGAGAAGAAAGAAGCACTATGTGCCTTTAAAATTATAGAAAAACAATTGAGTTATCTTAATTTTTAGAAGAGTTATTGGCATTTACATCATATGGTAACGGTCCATTTCCGGGCATATGAGTAGTGGAATTTTTTTCATGATATTGATCCAGCTACAGGCCTTACTCGTTTGGACTCGTCCCAGTGGGACACCCTGTACGTCAAAAGAAAATTTATAAAATTCCTTAATATACAATAACAAAAATTGGTCCGTTAACTAGATAACTCAAATCAACAAGGAAATGTACCAATGACGATACTGTGTCATTTTTGAATTAGCAATACTAATCTTTTTGTGTCTCATAAAATAATAAATATTTAATTAATGATGAAATTAAATACGTAAAATGGTTCCAGAAGGCATTCTACACATTCTATAGTATTCCATTTAATTCCCAATTTGCATAAAATAAATTGATTACCACTCTTATAAAAACAATAAAAATATCAATAACGGTAGATTTCCTCTGGGTGCAGTTTTTAATAAACACATGTTCATACAATAAATCTTTAGTACAAATTTAGTAGTACACATACTACACAGAATATTTACAGAATTTATTTAATAGAATGGATAAATGAAACGTTTTAGCGATAGTTATTGTTATAATTATAAATTACTCGCACCATATACATATGCTAATTAATAAAAATATATAATATTAGTTTTAATTGATATTCAATTTCTGTTTTCATTTATTATTTTTTTTTTTAAATTGATTAATCAAAATGTTTTGTTATGTGGGAGTAATTTTGTCTGTTTTGATGTTTTAGTGATTTTTTGGTTAATGTCTACTGCAGAACCATCTTTATTAATCGTATTCTCTAAATCTAAACGATTTTAATGTTTTGTATCAAATTTCTACATTTATAGTACATACAATTGCCTTCATAAAAAGAGTTATGGCCAAAATATATGGTGAAAAATTAATTAGGTTTGGAATGTGTAGCACTAATTAAACAAAACATTTATGGAAAATAATTTTCTTGTTGTTATTGTTTTTTAAGATATACAGGGGTCAAATATTTAAAAATTTCATGCACTTGGTGTTGTATTTATTGGAATAGAAAAATAAACTAATTATCCGAAAATGATAGAATTGGGCTCATTTTACAGATAAACGAATAGGGATTATAAAACAATTATTTTTTTTTATCTTTTTCCCCATTTAATTCTATTGTACATACCATACATACTAAAATATCGGAGCAGAAAAATATGTAGATTGTCATACTTAAACGTATTTTGCAAGAAAACAAAACGAGACGCTGTACTGATTTTTTAGTATGTCTAACAGGGGATCCGTTCAACATGGCATATTTCAAAACGAAATACATATTAACGGAATATGGCCAATAAGGATAGAAATGGCTAAACTGCAATATAGCCAACTATCCGGCTCCAAGATTGATTGATTGATTGGGCAATCCGTACCCCCTTTACACATAACAAAACCGAAGGAAAGGAAAGATATGTTAGCAACAAAGAATCAACCCGGTTCCAGACACCTAAGTATTTGATAGTAAATTTGTTAGTAATATATTTTAGTAAGTTATTTAGTACAAGACAATACAATTTCAAGTTCATCTACTGCTCAAACAAATTCCTGTAAATTTAAAATATGCATTAATCATTTATAATAACTATTCTAAAATTAATTAAGTATAAATTTAATTCTCTGAAATAAATTATAGATTAATCTTTATGTACTACAAATAAATTAACATTAACAGTTTGACAATATAATTAAACCAAATACCACTCACCCATCGTGCTGTCACCTCGGCCAGTGTCATCTTGGTCAAGTTTCTCAGGTCTTTACTAAACTAAAACCATTTTAACTAACCAATATAAATGCGACCAAGGCTAAGGCAAGTTTCTCGGATACGCCGGGCCCACCGTACACACTTTTACGAATAACAAAACCGAAGGAAAGGAAAGGTAAGTTAGTAACAAAGAATCAACCCGGTTCCAGACACCTAAGTAGTTGATAATTAGTAAATATTTTCACAAGACAACACAATTTCAGGTTTATTTACTGCTCAGGTTCCTGGGAAGTTGTTTCAGGTTCTTCAAGAGTTTCCTAAATTTAAAATCAGCTTTTATATGCATAAATTAATTAAATATAAATTTAATCTCTGAAATAAATTCTGAATTAATCTTTATCTACTATGAATAAATTAACCTAAATAGATTATATAATATGCATTAGCCCAGTTGCCCCAATCATCATGCTATTCCCTCAGCTAATGCCCAGCTTGATTTGTTTTATTCAATGTTACTTGAATAAAATTATTTCAACAATTATTTTACCTAATAAAAAGTAAACAAATAAGTAATCATATACTAAAATAAGTTAGCAATGTCCGAAAATCAATGTCGAAATTAGTTAATTATCCTAACTATTATTTTTTAAAATAAACTAAAAATTATTCTACTCTTAAATCCTCTGATCTTAGTTGTTAAAATTGGTATAGTAAACGCAATTACTTTAATTCATCAACATAGTAATTAATACCTCTGAAAATTTAAATCGAATTAGTCAGAGACTCTTTATTTCTAAGAAAGTTATCATGTCTAAATACTGCTATTGAAATTAAACTAACAATTATTAAAGCTATGAACCCCCCTGTAGGTCAGAGACGACCAAACATAACTTTGCGAAGCAAACCTTGTGAATATCGGTGATATTCAAAGGATCGGTTGCATGCGCTAGTAACGCTAGCCACCATGTCCTCCAGCTCCCCAACGGTCGTCGGGGGCTCGGTGACGCGGCGATCTCGGTCTGACTAGGATTCACTTGGAGGATGAGGAGGGGTACATAAGCGAAGGCGCTGGTATACCGATGGAGGAGGATGTCGGCAGCCCGGCCAGACGGGGGGGCACTGACAAGTCCTCTACAAAGGGTATGAGGGTTGGCGAGACGGGCGAATCCGGCGCATCCCAAAATACGGAGAAATAATATTCCTGCGGTAGTAGGAATATACCATAGAGGTAGGTAGAGGTTAAATGGTTATGATTAAGATAACACAAATTAACCTTCACCATTCTAAGGCTGCTTCGGCAGCTCTACTCCTCAGGCTGACTAGTTCGGGTGAGGATGTGATACTAATCCAAGAACCTTGGATTAATAACAACAGGATCTGTGGCCTCAGAACCAAAGGAGTACAAAATTATATCCTCTAGTAAGTCTGGGAAGATCAGATCTTGTATTCTTGAGAAAAATAAATTAATCTTTTCCTTCTCTGTCAATACAGCAATGGTGACACTACTGCAGTTAGCCTAGAAGTAGGCACTTGTAAATTCTGGCTAGTTTCAGCCTACATGGACCGGGAGAAGGAGGTTCCTCCGGATAACCTGGAGGAAGCTGATTCGTGAAGCAGAACAATCAAAGGTAGGTGTGGTACTGGGAGTTGATGCTAATGTGCATCACACTATCTGGGGAAGCACGGAGATAAATGAAAGGGGTGAGTCGCTTTTTGATTATTTGTTGAGTACTAACCTTTCAGTGTGTAATATTGGGCGAGAACCCACATTTATTACTAGTAACAGGCAGGAGGTTCTAGACGTGACCCTTGCCTCAAATAATATTCTTCATATGGTTAAAAATTGGAGGGTGGATAAGGAACACTCCTTTTCTGATCATCGATATTTGACATATAGCCTCGATATTCACCCTGCTACCCGGGAAGCCTTCAGGAACCTTAGAAGGACCAACTGGAGCAAATATGGGGATTTATTGGAGGAAATGTTACCGACGAGGGCTATGGAGCCCCCGACGACCGTTGGGGAGCTGGAGGACATGGTGGCTAGAGTTACTAGCGCATGCAACCGATCCTTTCGCGCTGCCTGCTCACTGGCTAAGCCTAGGGGTAGGGGTCATGTTGATGACCTTGATCTAAATATTTTTCTCACTATATAGAAATTAGTTTCACTTTCAAATTCAAAACTATCTATTAATAATCCGTTTTCAAATTTAGCTAAGTTACTCATAAATCCCCATTAAGAAACCATTTGTTTTTCCGCAAATACACCAAATCTATATGGTTTGTCCTTTATACGCATGTTTGTACCCCTATATGAAAACTTCATTATTTGATGAATTAAATTGAAATTCAAATATCCTTCATCGTCCAACTGTGACACTAATTCTTGTTCATTTTTGTTTTAATGAAACGACATCAAAGCGGAACACATTACAATTTTTGCCTTTATTATGTACATGATTTTAAATTGTTTTTGTCAAATTTTATGGTATGCCATTAAGACAGAAATAATCTCTGAAAATGTTTATTGTTTTGTTATGAAAACAAAATTATGTTTAAAAGGTCGTTAATTTAATTATATTGTGAATATCGACACTAAAACTATTCGACCAATCCTTGTTTTTACGATACCTAAGTATATTTTTTTTTTTGTTATTTATTGTAGATGAATACATCCTTCATAATTTAAGTCGTACGACTGTTAACCTTCACGTAAATACATATTTAAGGTCTTAAAAATCTAAGTGAATACATATTTTATAATACTATATACACGAGCATTGCTATATTCATATAACCATTACTGCCTCGTCCTTTTTTACGCGTGACGGTGGCAATATTAATTTAAAATTCTTAGCACAAATAAATATTTGATAACGGAGTATTAATGGTACTGCACCAAAGACCTTGAATTTTTATTTAATATTTACCTAATTATTATTTCGTATTTATTATAGAAGAAGCAAAATATTGTTAAACATTTTACATTGTTCCGTTTTATTTTTTACATCGAAGGCAATAAATCAGAACTTCTTGAGAAACTGTATGTACATGGTAATTTGCATTTAACAGACTGGCATTCGTTTTCTTTTCAACCAAAACCTTTTGAAAACCGAAAGACACACAAAATAGTTTTGTAATTTTCACAAATAAAATTAAACATAATTGAAAGGTTTATTTGACCATATGAACAGTAATTTTAAATTCAACCAGTTTCAACCAACCAAGGGTGGAATGTTCTAACATTACTTTCAATCGAATTCGATAGAGTTTATGTCTCTTATTTCAAGAATAAAATTGTACTCCATTTCGCTTTTCAATTATGATGTTTATCCTTGCTATCTCAGCTTGCTCGAATAAAACCACATTCTATTTCTACTTATACTCATGATTACGTATTTATCACTCAAATTTTTGTTTAGTGATACTTTATCGATATGAGGGAAAGGAAAAGTATGCAACAAAAAGAGATCGCAATAGAAAAAGCGTAATCAAAAAGCGAAATATGGTAAAACTTTATTCTTGAAACAAGAGACATAAACTCTATCGAATTCGAATCCAAAGTGATGTTACAAAATTATTTTTATTTTTTTATTTATAATTTATAATTTATTTGACTTTTCACTTTTGGCCCACTCTATTTTGAGCATATATGTATGCTCATTCATAATAAAGCGTACCAGAAGTTAATTTACATATGCTCAGGCGTTAAAAATATTATTCGATCCTTACACGTTTGGTGTTGTGCACTTCTTTGTACTTGAGATATTTGAGATTTATTTATGAGATTAATGTTTGAGTCTAATTTTACACAGTATAGTTCAGACGTCTGTCAATATTTTTTTTTTTCTTGGACGACTGAATAACACCATCATTAACTTTTACGCCAAGAACACGAAACAAAACTGCTGACCATTTCATTCTTGAGCTCAAAATTTGGTGAAAGAAGAGTCTTGACAACATCATTTTGAATTGAGCGTTGAAAATCTCTATCCGAAAGTGTACCCAGTTTCGATTCTAATTGTATTTATCATTGATAATCAGACAAAGTTTAGGAAACCAACTTTAGTTTATTAGGCTGCTCAGCTTTTGTTTTAAATGTTGTAAAAATTAAAGGAAAGGCATATGAGGTTTTAAAACATGGGCAGTATTGAAATATAGTCAAGAATAGTTAGTAAAGTTGTAGGGTTCTCATTGTGTAGAGGTTTGGAAATTGATAAAAACGAAGGTATTCGAAGGGCATTGGGGGTACTAGTGTCGTATGGGTAAGTATGGGTATAATCTAGGAAAAAGGCTTCAGTTCACTTTTACTATATAGGATTACCGATCAAATAAATCCTGATATATGAATCGGTTGTAGGAAATTGGAGGTGAGTGGGTAGGATAGTTTAGAGTAGACTATGTACTCTCCCTTGCTCTTCCTCATCCTCACATCCAATTGACTCACTGGAATCGGACTCGGATTTTTATAAAGCATAAGTTTATTATGAATGGATAACTGAGAGTTTCTTCCGCCCTGAAAAAAACTAGAAGAGTTTTCTTTACTTCACAAGGGGCGGCCGATACAATTTTTGCACACAAGCGGTCGTGTATATACTTGAGCGCGGGCCTGAATAAGTATATATCTAGTTGACAATATTACTCCTTCAAATTGTATATGTTTCGCAATACTATAATTCTAAAAAGCTCCTCAGAGTTGAAAATCACTACATATAAAAAGAGTTTAATTTATAATCGTTAATGATAGTTTGAAAATACATAGTTTAATTTGTTTTGGAAAAATTTGCATTTAATTTGGAAAAGGTTTAATTTAATCTGCAAATGCTATATTTTGTTCAACGATCATAAAAAAACAGTTATTTATAATGAAGTTTTCCGATTTAATCTCTTTTTGATTACACAATTTCATCTGTCACATAATAACTTAGAATTAATTTCGCCATGACATTTCTGCTGATAATCTATACAGTGTCTCGAAAGAGCGAGAGATTAATCAAATATTACATGTTTTTGTTATCTTGATAGAATAATCGATAAAACAAACAAATAAACCAGATAAAACCTTTTTAACAAAAAATTTTGTGGGCGTGTACCAACTAACCCGGTTTTGTTACTTTTTTATCTGCTTATTATATGGTATCGTTGTTATTTGTTATTGTGTCGTTCATGTCATATATCCCCTCTACTAAAGAAAACACTAAACGAATATTCGACCAATGCGATACAAAGTAGATGAAAATATTACTAGCACAGTAAGAAATTAACTACCCTAAAAATTGTATTAGCAGCAAATCAGTTTGGATCGACAAGTTGTAGTGAAAATATCAATTTATGTTTTAGCAAGTGTTTTTTCTTTGTGAATTGTGAATATTTGTAAGAGTGTTGTGATATTATTTAAAAACAAATTAAAAAAAAAAAGAAAACAGTAAAGGATTATAATAACAGTGAACAACTGGTGTGAAATTTTGTGTGAGACTTAATTGGAAATGTTATCAGATAATTCATCGTCCGGCAGTGAAATAAGTGTCGAGGAGCTCCGAACTCGTGAACCAGGTGTTTACTTTAAAATTATTTAATTTTGTATACAACAGTTGAACAGATAAGAAAAGTGAATTCGCTTAAGTACTTCTAAGCTTTGTATATTTTTTGTAGAATAATGTGTTATAAATAGATCTACAAAACATACAATTTTCACCTGATTTATCCCAAATATAAATGCACTTTTTGACATTTCACTCCATGCTATTGCTGTAAACATTTTGATCTTAATCATTATTTCACTCTATTTCGTAAAGATCGTGCGAGGCGGCGCTCTTTGGTGGTGTTGGAATTTATATCAAGAAATATCAAAATCCAAGAATTATATAGGCTAATGCAAGAAACTTTTTATTCGATTTTCTGGGTCCATAATATACAATCCGCTCAAATTGGAGCCCTTGAAATTATACAGTTCCTCAAAGATCTTAAAACTGTGAGTGATCTTATGGTATCGTAAAGCGTGAGTTAAATATTCATTAAATCGGATTTTTTTGAAGCGTGGAAAATTGCGAGAATAACGCCTACACATTATTTACGGTTTTTGAAAGAATCATTCACGCCCAGATCAGTGGCTTTATTGCTAAACATAACTTACTGATTGAACTACAATCTGGATTTCGGCCCAACCATAGTCCGACAACTGCATTATTGAATATTACTGATGATACTATTATTATTAATATAGAAGATGCTAAAATTAAAGTTTTGATTCTCTTACACTTTTCCAAGGCATTTGATAAAGTAGAGCACGCTATGTTGTCAAAACTATGTATAATGAGTATAAGTTTTACAAGCAACAACTATCCGTAAAATTTCATGATAACTTTAGCGACAACATTTTTGTTACAGCTAGGTTTCCTCAAGGATCTACTTAGGCCCTATTCTGTTTTCATCATAAATAAATCAAATTTGTCAGTCAATTAAGCAAAAGGAAAAAATTTGCAAATCTATATTCTTTACAGATTCTGATTAATAATCTGAATTGTATGTACCATATCACTAGCCATACTTCTTACTTAACTAAAAAACGTAAAAAGGTACTACTAAATTTCCTTTTGATTGATAATTGCAGAATTGATTTTTGTGACGAGATCAAAAGTTTGGGGTTGATCGTAGAAACTAAATTAAATTGGAGTAACCATTTCAACAAGCGATGTGGTAAAATAGCATTTGCAGATTAAATTAAACCTTTTCCAAATTAAACGTAACTTTTTCCTCCATACTAAATTAAACTATTTTCAAACTAAAATGATCTTTTTCCAATTTAAATTAAACATTTTTTTTATAGTGATTTTCAAATTTGATGAGCCTTTAGATTTATAATATTGCGAAACATACAATTAGAAGTAGTAATATTGGTTTAGGCATAAAAAAAATATAATAGGGACCAACCAAACGGCATAGTGGGTAAAACTGGGGTGTTTCGATCGGAAGGTATTAGGGTCTCGAATCCTGATAGAGGTGCGATGGAAAATGAATTTTACATTATTTGATTGCTATCGGTAATGGCGATAAAAACAATTGACACCCTCTATTGGAGTGCAGAATTCAACTTATAAATCAGTACTATATATCAGTACAATTTGGCTGCTGCTTGAACGAGTTAGAAGTGCCTTGAGCTCCAGAAAAGTTTGTAAAGATAGAAACAACAAACAAGCACATATAAGAGAGTTGAAATTCTGTAACCTTAAAACAATAAACAATAATTATTTTCAGTTGATTTTAAAACTATAAATACAATTTTATATTTCAATTAATGTAAAGGTTCTTCTGCGGCAAGATGTAAAGTTCGAGACGTAACTTTAACAGGCAACCGCTGTTATCCGGTTTGTAGACTGTTGAATCACGTCTACTAAATTATGCTGAACCGATATATCCGCCAATATTTGTCTGGCATAATTTTTCATTTTTGAAAAACTTTCCTCAATCGGATTTAGCATCGGTAAATACGGTGAGAGAAACTTTAAATTTAAATTTAAAGATTCCACTTTTAGAGTTGCACGTGCTATTCGATACGTGTAAAAATGTCGCGATCGTTTATTACACAAATAATTGTGACATTACGCCCTCTAATCGATGAAACCATCACAATTGCCGTTTTACCCCGTTTAGATCTGGCATAGCTTCGACGTAAATGTAAATTATAAACACACTCTAAAAACCAATTTGTCGCAATTTTGTTGTGCAAATCGAGAAAATTCAATTGACTAAACCTTTCTCAATTGAATCATTGTCGCGGAGTTGATATTTAAATTTTCAATTGATACCATTTTTAATGTTATTTTCAATTGCCGGAGAGCATTTTGTATTTTGGACTTGGAAACCAACACATTACCTTTGGTAGCGAGTGATTGCCTTACAAACTTTAAAGTGTAACCTGGGTTGGCTTCAACGTAACCCTCTATTAAGACTATTACCTCTGGGGTAAGTTTTTTTGGCCCGTTTCCACCACGTGCCCGATTAATTAGCACTTCCTTGTTAGCCTTGTAGCGCCGCATGCATCACTTATCGAAAAAAATTAAAATGTTTATTTTTTGTTGTAAAAATAATTAACCAAATTACTATTTGTATAATAGATATAAAATTACATACTCTCTTTATAAAATTTAATGAACATTTCCATCTGTTCTTTTGTGTTTTTACAATATTTTGCTCGTGGTCGTCGTGATGTGGATGCAAGTGGTATTGTATCACTTGAGCTTTGTGTATAATCACAAAAATTTAATAATTTCGAAAGAATTTCACTATTTTCTGCACTCATTTTAATTAATCGTTTTTTATTTGTATTTTAGTCCCTTCAAATGCACAGACAAAATTATAATGAAACATTTAATTCATTTGCTCATAAAGACAATTGATTAGCCGTTACAGCTATTAAAAATTAAGAACCGTATGCACATTTGGATTTGAGATTGATGTTGAAGTAAATTACTTTTGATGCAGCAAGCAAAACCTTCATCTGTAGTTTTATTTTTGAATGTTTGGGGTCACTGTAGATTATTTGAGAACATCAAGTTTTATGCTTATAGGGATGGTTCAACGGAACATTTAAGAAGTTATGTTGAATCATGATATCACTTAAAATTCACTTAGTAAGAGCTATCTCATATAAGCACAAGTTTGATGGTCCTCTATTATTGTTTTTATCTAAAAACATCTTTAAATATAAAGTAGTCAACAATATTACTCATCCAAATTGTTTGTTTCGCAATATTATAAATCTAAAAAGCTCCTCAGATTTGAAAATCAATATACAAAAAAAATTTTAGTTTCAATTGGAAAAAGCTTAATTTATAATCAGTAATGTTTTAATTTAAATTGGCAAAATATCATTTTAGTAATTTGAAAATAGTTTAATTTACTTTGGAAAAAGTTGCGTTTAATTTGGAAAAGGTTTAATTTAATCTGCAAATGCTAAATACGGCATGTCGCACATCGGAAATTGATCTGAAATGTTATAACATTCGTACTCTTGTGGAACCATTATTTTCATATTATTAGAGCCCCTAAAAAAATTAAACATTGCTTTTAGTTCTTTTGCTAGATATATTTTCTTAAAACGAAAGGATCATCCGATTTCACACCTTGCTGAACAGATATTTGGTGTTTGTGTGAACTGGTTTTTGAAACTGTCGGCATTGACTGTAATGTTTGGTATCACCAAAAAGAAAGCTCCGAATAAACAGAACTCCGAATAAATAGCTTTTATAATAAACTGAAATTCTCCAAATTATAGAAGATATTTAATTTAAATTTGTCTTACTCTTGTAAAACTACGCAAGACAACGTGCCTTCTTTATCCATGGAGTAAAGCAATAGAACAGTCTGGGTCCTCGTTTAATTTGCGTCATTTCAAAATGCTGTATCTTGAAAGGATTTTGTTGGTACATAATTCGTTTTCGCTTATTCTCGCTATTTTCTTTCTTTAGTTTTTATTTCTTGGTACTGCATTTTTACTTGGTACTTAAATTGTTTAATTTAAGTGATAAATATTGTTAAATTATTGAGTATTATAATTTTTATTTTTTTCTGTTGCTATGATCGATCTATTAGTACATATTAAAATGCACAGAGAAATATATCCGATATTGTAAAAAGCAGGTATGCTTTAATTGTGTCTGATAAAACTAAATAAAATCTCTTAAGCGAAATTGCATGTATATAGGTTTTGCATTTCAAATTGACTCTTTTGCAAATGATACTAAGTTTTTTGTAA
The DNA here is from genome assembly GCA_958295665.1 of Tipula vernalis. Lineage (NCBI taxonomy): Eukaryota > Metazoa > Arthropoda > Insecta > Diptera > Tipulidae > Tipula > Tipula vernalis. Next base: position 13,072,119 of record OY282561.1, read on the forward strand.
TTCATTCACAATTTATTCCATCTCATCCTCGATATTTTCGAAAGTATATTCATGTTTTTCAAAGTAACTTCAATTAAATGTAAGTAGAATAAATTCAAATATTTTTTACAAGGAATTCAATTTTTAATATTTAAAGATGGTAAATGATGGGAAATGATACAACTTTAAATATATTGTAAGAATTCACTTCACATCTGGTCATCGTTAAGATAAGTGTTATAATTTTATTAGTAACATATTTTATATAATTAGTGTTTCAATTTTTTTAATACACTTATGCTCGGTTTTACAAGAATTATTCAATCTGCAGTTAAAGAATATTTCCGCTCTTTCTTCATTTACGAAATTGCGTTTGGTTCAATTCAATGCAAGTTTATTATACTTTTTGTAAAAAGAAATATTTGACCTTCAGCTAAAAATTTAGCTGAACAAAATTGGGCAATCAAATATTTAGCTTTCTAGTTAAAATGTTCTTATAAAACTGAAATAAAATTATGGCTTGCATTGAATTTGTTTTATGAAACAAACTCAATTTCATAAAAGAAGAAAGAGAGAAGAAATATTAAGTGTAAATTGGGTATTTTTTCTGAAACCGGGTAAGCAAGGACTGCATTCAAAATTTAAAAATTATCTCATTACGAGTATAGTAACAAGAATTGGATTTGATACGAATTTGACCTGCAAAACCTATATATTATACATTCTGTTATATTTGTTCAGAACCTTACTTATACCACTATTTATCGATTTTTCTTAAATAGATTTTCCACCTGATTATCCAATCGCCGTGATTAAAGAAGAACGCCAATCAAGTGTATCTCCATTACTAACCCCACCACATTCACCAACAGAGGATAATACACCAGCTGCAATTATAATGTCGAGGCATTCTCAATACTATGAATCGAATTTGCTGTACCCATCAATCGTTACATCTTCACTTCCAGCTACTAATCTAATAAATTCAATGACTTCAGTATCGGCAGTCTCGCCTGTGGTTCCAACACAAATTTTACCACTGCAAGAAACGCATCACAATGCGGCTGAATATAATTATCAATATAATTATCAAACACACTCAATGTTACAATCGCATAGTCATCATAATCGTATGTGGGTACAAGACCATCAACAATATCCGAACTTTTCATATCAACCAATGATAGGGCCACACCACTCCAATCATCATAGTCCAAATCAAACTAAGATTATCAATCAAATTATGATGCGTAACGCAGCCTTTTATCATCAACATTATAATGTACAACGAAACTATGCAAACGAAATTCCAAGAATACCACAAACGTCTGGTCGAGCAAGCGGCCTGATGAATGCTACAAAGGGTGGTGTTGGCCCAATTAAGGTACCCGGAGCAGCTGGATCGCGACCAAAAAAACAATTTATATGTAAATATTGTAATCGGCAATTTACAAAATCATATAATTTACTAATTCATGAGCGTACACATACCGATGAGAGGCCATATTCGTGCGATATCTGTGGCAAGGCATTCAGACGACAGGATCATTTACGCGATCATCGTTATATACATTCTAAGGAAAAACCATTTAAATGTGCCGATTGCGGTAAAGGGTTTTGCCAGTCGCGTACCCTAGCCGTACATAAAGTAACCCATCTCGAAGATTCGCCTCATAAATGTGCAATTTGTAATCGTAGTTTTAATCAACGTGCTAATCTTAAAACTCATATGCAAATACATACAGCTGGCACATTCCAAAATTGTGGCATTAGTGAAAGTGGTAATAATATTAGTTTGGGCGAAGTCAGAATACCAATTCCGGTTTTAGATTTATCAGTCAAAACAACAATAAATACAGAACATTCAAATCTATTAAAAATTCAACTACCTACAGTTAAAAAATCACTTGGTTTTACAATTGATGAAATAATGAGACGATAAACTTCAGATAAAAGTTTCACGATAAATCCCATTGATTTTACCAAATTTAAATGTTCCTTTTTATCACAAAACAAAATTCAATTATAAATTATCATACTTGATATTTTATCTATTAAGAAAATTAATTGATTAATGTTATAAACCAAAGATTTTTATTAGTTTCTACTTTAGTTTGTTTAATTATAAGTTGGTTTCTTATATGAAAGACTGAAATTAAAACCAACATTTTTTTGTTTATAATTTTTAATTTTATCTTTTCAAATATTTTAATTTGGTTAGTTATTATATTGTTACTTTTATATTAATTTATTTTATAACTATTATATTAATTTATACTTATTATATTATACTTATTATATTAATTTATGAATAAAAATCATTAACAAAATTAAAACAAAATGTAAAATTTGCTTTAGTTTTTGATTATATATCTTGGGATTCGTGGAACTCATTGGCCGATAGCAAATTACAATATTAAAGGAACATTGTATATTGATCAACAAATTCGTAAGGGTAAAATAATTGTTATAATGTAATATTAAATTTCTGAGTAAAATGATTTGAGTTGAAAAGCTTCGATAAGTGAAAGCTCTTAAAACTAAAAGTTTTTGACATTTCTTGCACATATGTACATGATTTATGCTCATAAATATCCAGCTTAAAGCTCATTGAAAACAATTACTCTAAATTAATCCAAAAATATCACCTTCGTTTATAATATCAAATTTGAAAGTCAAATAGTTTGGTTTGAAAAGCTCTTAAAACTAAAAGCTCTTAGTTATTCACATTTTGATTGATTGATTGATTGATTGCGATGTACGATCAAGCATTAAGCAAGTCTCCCGTATTATAAATGCGAATACCACACCACTATACTCATGTTGCAACACGACACCATAACTCTCCCTTACCAAGGAAATATGTACCATCCATACTCAGCTTTTTTTTCATGAAGCCAAACATAGCAATATTTCACCCCGTAAAGGAAGGCGCCACATCGATAACCACATAAGTCTAATAGTTGTGATATCCGCCCCTGGCCAGGCCGCCGTCGTACACCTTTTTACATAACAAGATCGAGGGATGGGAAAGGAATGTTAGCAACAAAGACTCAACCCGGTTCCAGACACCTAAGTAGTTGATATAGTTAGTAAATTTGTTAGTAATATATTTTTTAGTAATTTATTTAACACAAAACAATACAATTTTAAAGGTCATCTCTACTGCTCCAACCTGTAAGAAGACATAGACAACACAAATTTCCTGGTACCGCAAACTCTTTTTCTGAAAAGCTGTAAACAACTATTATTATTCCCCTCCACCATTTTTTCCATCGGAGGTTGTGAGAGGGGGCGAGATTCCGTTCCATCATCATGTTCCCATGCGGTCACCCAAATTTGTACTAACTGTAGGTGGTAGTGTTGCTTGACGTTGTTGTTGAAATCGTTGCGTCTCTGCTGTCCCTGCTACTCACCCCCCCTTCAAGGCAAAGATGTAGCGAAATGTAAAAAAATGCAATAGTTTTAAAATATAGTGGAGGCTCTACGAGTGGGCACTCACATCTCAAAAGGCAGCACAGTATTAATTTATTTCAACGAAATGATGATGCTGATAAACCGATTCCTTCTACATCTACCAAGCCGCTAGTTAATAAAAAGGTGGTTTAATAACCAGTTATAACAATTGACGAATCTTTATCTGCTGTAATTTCAAGAATGGTTGCAAAGGACATACTACTATTCAGCAAGTTTGGCAATTCTTATATCATAAGAAAACTATTAGTGGACAAAGGATTTACAATACCGAAATCACCAAACTCAATTAAAGAAATTGTAATGAAATATGGAGTTTATAGGATCCATTTTGAAAAATGAATTAATTATTTTCGTGTAACTTATTTCACTTATTATTAATAACAAAACATTAATTTTATTAAAGAAATTTTTATTTTTAAAAGTAATTTTAAAAAACTCTTCCTTATAGTGAAATATTTCTTGTCTTTATTTTAAAAAATATTAATAAAAATATCGATTTCGGTAGTCATGCTACCATCATCAGTTTATGCTTAAATTTCTTGTAATTTCTGCTTATATATTATTTATTTTTTATGTGTTAGTGTTGTTTCGTATTATTAACTCGTATATTTTGTTTGTGTTAGTGTTAATTTTATTATTTAAAAGATTCGGGTTATTACGCTCTTTGTATATCTCGAATTCTTCTAATCTGTTCATTTTCTCTCCCTTTGTCGTTCTGTGCAATACCTTAAAATTATCATCCATACTAATGCATTGGTGTTGCGTGATGTTTATGTGTTGTGCAAATCTTGATTCAGTATTTTCCCTTCCTATACCTTTTATATGTTCTTGATATCTCGTGTTGAACGATCGTCCGGTTTGGCCTATATAGAAAGCATCGCAGTTTGTACAATTTAACTTGTATATGCCAGTATCCATATTTGTATTTTGTTTCGGTCGTATTATGTTTTCCAATTTGTAATTTGTTGTGTAAGCTGTTTTGTATCCATGCTTGTAGAGAATTTTTTGAAAATGTTTGCTAGTGTTTTTGTTATATTGTACCGCTACATACCTCTCTTTTCCTGTTTCATTGATTGTGAGCGTTGTGTTTTCTTTCATGTACTTTCTGTTTTTGTATGTGATGTTCATTTTATTTATTAAATCTATTTTATACCCGTTTGCGTGTGCTATGTATTTAATTGTTTCGATTTCGTTATTATAATCTATGTCTAACATTGGGATGGTATTTACTCTGTGGATCATATGGTTAAATGCTGCTATTTTATGTTGATATGGATGATAAGAGTTGTTGTGTATAGTGTGGACCGTTTGTGTTGGTTTTCTGTATATTTTGAAGGTGTGGTTTCCATCGATGTTTTTAATTGTTAAATCCAGAAAGTTAATTGATTTATCCTGTTGTAATTCTAACGTGAATTGTATATTTTCGTGTATACTATTTAAATATTGATGTAGTAATTGCAATTGTCTTTGTGTTCCCGTGAATAAGACTATGATGTCGTCTACATATCTATGCCAATACTTGATGTGTTTTATATATTTGTTTTTATTGTTTAAAACATATGTGTTTTCAAAGTGGTTGAGATAAATGTTCGCTAATGTACCGGACAAAGGAAAGAAAAACGAACAGTGAACAACGCAATTATAACTAAGGCGGATAAAGGCAATACTGTGGTTATTATGGAGTTGGCTGACTACAACACCAAGGTCGAAGAATACATAAGCTGTAACAAAATTGAAGAATTAAATGGGGATCCAACAACGCAATATCAAAAAGAGATTAAGAAAATTATAAACCAATCCTCAAGTTTCATGACCAACAGGGAAATAAGATTAAATAAAATGATAAAACCATTAGCACCACGTATTAGAGGTATGCCGAAAATTCACAAAGAACACATACCGATAAGACCGCTCATCAATTTTACCACGGCACCCACATACAAAATTGCAAGTTTTTTGAACAAATGGATAAAAAACAACATAACTATAGACAACAACCATTCCATAAATAACAACATCGAGTTAGTTGACAAAATTCAGAATATTAAAATACCACACAATGGAAAAATGGCCTCTTTTGACGTAACTAGTATGTATAGTAACATACCAATAAATGAAACAATAAAAGCAACGGAAATATTGTTTAAGAAAAATCGGATAAGCGAGCCGATAATCGAAGATGTCATAAAGCTATTGAAAAACATCACTAACCAAAATTATTTCCAATATAACAATAAATTTTACAGACACACAGACGGCCTACCAATGGGAAGTCCTTTGTCCGGTACATTAGCGAACATTTATCTCAACCACTTTGAAAACACATATGTTTTAAACAATAAAAACAAATATATAAAACACATCAAATATTGGCATAGATATGTAGACGACATCATAGTCTTATTCACGGGAACATAAAGACAATTGCAATTACTACATCAATATTTAAATAGTATACACGAAAATATACAATTCACGTTAGAATTACAACAGGATAAATCAATTAACTTTCTGGATTTAACAATTAAAAACATCGATGGAAACCACACCTTCAAAATATACAGAAAACCAACACAAACGGTCCACACTATACACAACAACTCTTATCATCCATATCAACATAAAATAGCAGCATTTAACCATATGATCCACAGAGTAAATACCATCCCAATGTTTGACATAGATTATAATAACGAAATCGAAACAATTAAATACATAGCACACGCAAACGGGTATAAAATAGATTTAATAAATAAAATGAACATCACATACAAAAACAGAAAGTACATGAAAGAAAACACAACGCTCACAATCAATGAAACAGGAAAAGAGAGGTATGTAGCGGTACAATATAACAAAAACACTAGCAAACATTTTCAAAAAATTCTCTACAAGCATGGATACAAAACAGCTTACACAACAAATTACAAATTGGAAAACATAATACGACCGAAACAAAATACAAATATGGATACTGGCATATACAAGTTAAATTGTACAAACTGCGATGCTTTCTATATAGGCCAAACCGGACGATCGTTCAACACGAGATATCAAGAACATATAAAAGGTATAGGAAGGGAAAATACTGAATCAAGATTTGCACAACACATAAACATCACGCAACACCAATGCATTAGTATGGATGATAATTTTAAGGTATTGCACAGAACGACAAAGGGAGAGAAAATGAACAGATTAGAAGAATTCGAGATATACAAAGAGCGTAATAACCCGAATCTTTTAAATAATAAAATTAACACTAACACAAACAAAATATACGAGTTAATAATACGAAACAACACTAACACATAAAAAATAAATAATATATAAGCAGAAATTACAAGAAATTTAAGCATAAACTGATGATGGTAGCATGACTACCGAAATCGATATTTTTATTAATATTTTTTAAAATAAAGACAAGAAATATTTCACTATAAGGAAGAGTTTTTTAAAATTACTTTTAAAAATAAAAATTTCTTTAATAAAATTATTGTTTTGTTATTGAAATATGGAGATAAAATGCGAAATGAAGTACGTCAAGATATATCAAATCAGTTAAACAATGGTGAAAAATCTATAGTCTCACATTCGACGAATGGACTTCTATTAAAATTCGAAGATACATGAACATTAATATTCATGTTGAAAAAACTTATTGGAATTTAGGATTTTCTAGAATTCATGGCTCAATGACTGCAAATAAATGTATTGAGTTATTGGGAAGTAAATTAAAAGATTTTGGAATTAACTTTAATAATATTGTTGAAATTAATACGTATGGTGCAGCTATTATGAAAAAAGTTGGATCTGACCTAAAGACCATCCATCAATTGGGTTTCGCACAAGGAATCCAGCTGGCAGTAATTCAAATTTTATAAAAACAGAATGTAAAATATTCTGAATTGGAGCAATTCACTTCGTCTGACGATTAATTGAATAATGAAAATTTTGACAATGGTGATGCTGATGCAGATTTGCATATACAGTCAACGGTGAACCATTGATTAATAATGGCACAAAGATTTAAGTGTTCTTATTGCAAAAATTAGGAAAGTTGTCAAAATATTTCGACTATCTCCCACAAAAAATTAAATTTTACAAAGAAATGTTGTACAACAATTTGGAAGAAACAGTGAACTAGAACTAACATTATTTTATTTATTTATTTAGTAATATGAATTTTGAACTCCCATATCTACTCCATCATAAATCCATTATTTTGAGCATATAGGAGCTCATTTATAAGAATGTACAAATGCAAGAATTGGCATTACAATATTTCGGCCAAGATTACTCCTGGTTTGGTGTGGTCATCCTGTTTAAATTCAAAGAAGTCACCAACGAATAACCACACTCTGATTTGGGGAAGAGTCTCTGCTTGGAATTCTTTCATACTCCTCGACATTTTATCTAGCTAAACAACCAGGTCACGGATTTCTATACAGTGTTATATTTCATAATATATGTATAAATCAAAATAATAAAAAAATGTAAAAAGAAGAAGAATTTTGAACGCCTCGCTGACACGAACGTCATCTCATTAGAGCCGTATATAGAGAGCCGTAATATTAGACAACCAAACTAGGTGGAGCAGTTTATTACACATGTTAGAACTTTTTTATTAACTCAGATCTTGAATGAAATAATAAAGGCTTTGCAACCTAGTAGGATAATAGTTGAATCACTAGGTTCTTCCGACTTTACCAAAGAACTACATTCTGAATTAATATATACATAGAATTCAACAGCGGCGAACAGAATATTCTGATGTTTTACAATATTTACACCATCCCACATAGTACAAAATATTGAATGAGAAAGATCTTGCAAGTTAGTGTTGCACTTATTGGGTGTATGACTATAAAAAAACTCAGATGAACCGTTTCCAGCGGATTTGGATCAAAATGATCTGTCAGATGATGAAGTCGCTTTACAAGAACAAAAGCCTTCTTCAATGGAAGAACGACTACACCTGGCAATCAAACAAAACAAAGATTTGAGATATTCAGGTGCAGTGAAAACACCTGTTATTCACTAATATTACAACTTTAGAAAAAATCATAAAACAAGAAATAACCTTATTTGAGATGGGCAAAGTAAGATGCAAATATTTGGAACTATCGTTGAAATATTTACTAGCCATCAAACCAACAAGTATCGAATCTGAAAAAGCTTTTCAGCTGATGGTCAAATCGTCACAAAAAATTCGATCAAGCATCAACGACACAAAATTAAACAATCATCAATTTATGGGCCTATTTTAATAAGGAATTTAAGATGAAAGATTGAAAGGGAACGGCTTCACTAAAATTAACCTTTTTACTTTTAATTTTTTTATAGATTATGCAACACTATACAAGTGAATACAATAGTAGGTATAATGAATTAAATTATTTTTTATATAACAACAGATTTTTTTTCTAACCGAAACATAATTATTATTAAATTGTTTTTAAAAAAAAAAATAAAATTGTTTACCGGTTTTTACCGATTAATCTTTTTTTTTTTAATTATTACTGTTTACCGGTAAATGAAATTTTCGGTAAATTTACATGCCCTAACCACCAGGGTTCCAAAAGTTCCATAAGACATTTCCTCCTTTTCAATATCATCAGAACACACATAAACACACAAACCCAAAGCCACTATACTACAAAACTAATATAATAATAATTAGACTTATTAAATGTTTTTTTACAATCACTTACCTGAGTAGAACGGTTCAAATCAACATTTTGAACATGATTATAACATGTCCAAATTTTTTACTTTGATTCACTATAAAAAATCAATTTATTCACATTTTTCACAAAAACATTTAATAATCTAGATATAGTTTCATTGAACTAACAATATGTGTGTCAAATGTGTTTTAAGATTTAATTTAACACACATATTTTTGAATTTCGACCACATCACTTCACATTGCAACGATGCACCTTCAACACACTGGTTCATATCCCTGTAGCATTTAAAATACCGTATTAATATCACTAATCAAAAATACACAATGGATGATATAAAATTCACTAAAATCACAACATAAACGGTAAAAATAAACGTTTTGAGTGTATTAATGAAACACATCAAAGTTTATATTTATGTTGAACTGTTTATTATTATTATAAACTAAATGAAACTATTTTAATTTAATTTTTAAATTGCACAATAAATAATGTGACATGAGTATATATAGTTACAAGGATACACACCAAAAGCTCTTAGTTATTCACATTGAACACAAATAAATATTCTAAATCCTACTCAAAATTCCGTAATCCCTTATAATATTAAATTTCTAAGTAAAATGGTTTGTTTAAAAAGATTCGATAAGTGAAAGCTCTTAAAGCTAAAGCTCTTAACAATTTTTTCAAATAGATAATTTATGCTCATAAAACATTTTATTAAAAACCTGAAATTATTCAAAAGCTCAAAAATGTTAAGTTCAAACCCAAAAAGTATGAATTAATTGTCAAGCTTAAAGCTAAAGAACTAAAATTCATGTGCCACCTATTAAAAATGGGGAAAGAACCTGGGCCAAAAGTGACAAGCAAAAAGCTATTTTATTTGCAGCTCACTTGGAAGACACCTTTCAACCGCTACCTAGGCAAACAGCAGATGAAAACATAATAACAATTAGCAAAATTGATGAATATAATATTCGATGTGTAACATTACAGGAATTAAAAAATGAGATCAAGTGTAATTTGAACGCAAAAAAAGCTCCAGGATATGATTTAATTACTGGACAAGTCGTAAAAGCCATTCCCGAGAAGGGACTACGAAAATTGGTTCAAATTATCAATGCTGTCTTCAGACTAAAATATGTCCCACGGCAATGGAAGGTTGCTGAAGTAATTATGATCCCCAAACCAGGCAAACCAGCGAACGATAAAAAGTCGTACAGACCGATTTCACTACTTCCTGTAATTTCAAAATTATTTGAAAAATTACTGCTCAAGAGACTCAAGCCAATAATAGAAGAGAGAAATTTGATTCCACCACACCAATTTGGATTTAGAGAAAGTCACTCTACGATAGAACAAGTTCACAGAATAACGGATATAATCGAAGACTCACTTGAGAATAAGAAGATATGCTCCAGCATCTTCTTAGATGTAGCACAAGCTTTCGACAAAGTTTGGCACCAAGGACTTGAATTTAAATTGCATCGAGATCTACCTAAGCAATTCTATCAAATTCTCAAATCTTATATCGCAGACCGACATTTCCGTGTAAAATATAACCAAGAGTACTCTGAACTAAAGAGAATATCAGCAGGCATACCACAGGGTAGCGTACTGGGTCCTATATTGTACATCCTGTACACCAGAGATATGCCAAATACAGAAGGTGCCACCATAGCAACATTTGCAGACGATACAGCTATTCTGGCGACTGGAAAGTGTATATCAGAAGCAACGACCAAACTTCAAAAAGCAACCGACACAGTGAGTAGTTGGACAAAGAAATGGCGCATTAGCCTAAACGAAGCAAAGTCGGTTCACGTAAACTTCACGAACCAGAAAGCTAACTGGATTCCAGTGAAACTTAATTCAAGGCCGGTTCCAAATGCAAATACAGCCAAATACCTCGGCATGACTCTCGATTGCAAGCTTAGATGGAAAGAGCATGTTAAAAAGAAAAAAGAAGAATTGAACATTAAATATAGGAAAATGTATTGGCTAATAGGTAGAAACTCTGAGCTTACAATACATAACAAATTGCTATTATATCAGCAAATACTTAAACCAATATGGACCTACGGTATTCAACTTTGGGGTTGTACCAAGAAGACAAATGTACAAATGATTCAATGTTTTCAAAACAAAGTGCTGCGTGGCATTGTAAACGCACCATGGTACATTAGAAATGATAACCTCCATAGGGACTTAAACATGGAATATGTAAGTGAAGAAATACAAAATCATGCGAAGAAACACATTCAGCGGATATCTCGGCACCAAAATGCAGACATACGAAGTTTGTTGGATACCACCAATGCAGTAAGAAGACTTCAAAGGCAGAAACCTTTGGAATTGGGCAGTTGTATTTAATTCGGATAGAGAAAAATAATTACTATGTAAATTCAAACGGGAGTAACCATTGGGCTACTGCCCGTCAAATGTGAATCTTCATTTAAGAAAGATAAATTACTAAATGATTTGTAAATCAGTTGTAATATTAAATAAAGGAAAAAAAAAAAAAAAAAAAAAAAAAAAGCTTAAAGCTTATTGAAAATAAATATTCTAAATTTATTCCAAAATCCCACCTTCCTTTGAAACTATCAAATTTCAGAATAAAAAGTAAATGATTTGGGTTAAAGAGGTTCGATACGTGAAAGATTCTAAAATCTAAAGGTTCGACATTTTTTGCAAATATGTACATAATTTATGTTCATTATACATTTTAACAAAAACCTCAAATTATGAAAAGGCTCACAAACATAAAGTTCAACCCCAAATGGTATAAATTAATTATCAAGCTTAAAGGTCGTTGAACACAAATATTCTAAATGCGTATCCTAAAAAACCACCTTCCTTTATAATATCAAATTTTAGAGTTAAATGGTTTGGTTTGAAAACCTCTTAAAACTAAAAGCTTTTGATGATTGATGATTAACTTTGAGAACAAATATTTTAAATTTTACCCAAAATTCCGACACCCTTTGTAAAATCATATTTCTGAGTAAAATGGTTTGGTTAAAAAAGATTTGATAATTGAAAGCTAGTATACAATTAAAAGTTCTTGTTTTTTTGCAAATACATAAAATATTTTTGCAAAAACCTAAAAGTATGAAAAGGCTCAAAGTTAAAACCCAAACATGTTTAAATTAATTATCAAACTTAAAACTATTGACAATTTTTGCAAATACATATTTTATGCCTATACAATTTGTTTAACAAAACTTATGGATAGTTCGATATTTCAGCACTTTCAAGAATATTCAACATACTTTGAAAATTCGACATTTTGGAGATTATTTCGAAATTCTTGATATTTCTCAAATTATATTCGAAATTTGTGATGCTTTATCGATATACCATATTTGGAAATCATTAGAGCATTGAGTTGCAAGATGTTTCGTGTCACCTACCCTCGAAATCAGATACTTTTAATTAATGCAAGACTAGACAATAGGAAGAAATAAGCTTTTCACTAAAAGCTTCACTAGTTCATAGGTACAAGAAGCATTTTTAGGATCCTCAAAGAATACTGGGGTGCGATTATGTAAGCTTTACGAGTTTCGAATTTCTCGAAATTGCGACAAAACTCATAAAAAGAATATTTTTTCTTTTCTTTAAAAAGGATCTTTCTAATCATTACGAGTTGTCTGTCGTACTTAAAAGGGTGTACGAGTAAAACCACAACAACAAGTGGCAATTAAGAGAACTCGTAAAATTTTATGTAATCGCGTTTTGTCGCAATTTCGAAAAACTCGTAATGCTTATACCTGCACCGAAAAAAATAAAAACATGAACTTGAATTTATCAATTTTTATAAAACATTTCCAACATCTTGGATGTTGTTTGCTTCAAAACTACGACAATTTTTTCCAATTAAGAAAACTTATCCACATATGTTAAGTTTTAGAGAAAATATATTCTCTGTATGAAGAAAAGTTACTCACAGTTTAACTGCATATTTCTTGTGACAATCTTTATTCTCTTTACTGTATCTCTTTCACTCTCTTTCTCTCTCTTTCTCTCTCTCTTTCTTTTTCTCTCTTTCTCTCTCATAGATGACGTTTATAAGAAATGACGCCAAAACTGCAAATTTAGACCTTCATAAGAAAATACATGTAATTTGGCGCTCGGACCCGCCTAGCTTATCTACTCCCGCATAAGCCTGTTGCACTCACACTTCCATCAACGCCTCGGCCATTGTAAACTCACCTGGAGGTAACTTGCAACCGCCAGAATCGCCTGGCTTTCAACATAAGTTCTTAAAATAGTTGAAAGAATATTCCTTTAAAATGTCAAACTTGTAATAGCAAGTTACAAATCGATGTCAACATAACAACTTTACCCTGGGTTGGCGAGTATTTGAAACCCATAAAATCACTAGGCAATTTTTTTTGTTAAATTGAAATGTATGTAAATAAACATATTACAATTATAGCTTTGTAGAAGCACATTAATTTTATCATAATTTTAACAAATTTAATAATTTAGGGGATGATGATGCAAACGCGTGATACCTGCCAGGTTATTATTTTCGTAAGTAACTAATACTAAAACATTCATTTACAAATTTTTAGCCTTGTACTTAACAAGTTACTCTAGGAATTTATCTAGAACATAAAAATAAAAATGAAACAAGCCTTAGCTGTAATTTAAAACGATCGTGAGACAGATTAAATGTGAAGCTCTTCGCAAAATTATTAATAAAAATTAACGCAAACTGCTGACATCTAGTTAAAATCACCTTTAACTGTTTAGTGTACTAAACGTAACCCCTAAGTTTTATGCATTTTTAGTTTGGGCGCCACTTTCCGGCCTTCCTCAGAGTCCAGTGCTGCGTCTTCTATTATTTTCTATGTACATTAATAACATAGAATCCTCTAATTAACATTATTTATTTCACATTTCACTACAGCCATTTAGATCAGGATTCTATTGTTAGGAATATTTCTTTGATAAATGATGACTTAAGTAATATCGTTAGTTGGTCAGTTTCTAATGAGCTCGATTATACTTTATAAAAAATCGTTAGATACCTCGACCTTTCCTTGTATTTTTCTGAACGGTTCGCTAATTAAAAAATCACCACTGATCCCTAACACGCTTAATACGCTTTAATTAATAGGCTTGGGGTGACTATTTAGTTAGTATTAGTAAGAAGGTGTTTGGCATGGTTAGTTATCTGTATAAAGTAGTAGGATATTCTGATAATCAGTTTAAAAGAACAACGAACGAGTGCACGGTCAACTCGCAAAAGATTTATGTGAAAAAATGTTTGTATAAGTATCTATTGAATCATCAAGCCTGAAAAACCACTGCGGCAGACGGCTGTTGCTCAGTATTTAAATTAAGTTAAATTTTTGGTTCAAAAAGTTAATAAGTTATTCTATTTTAGGATTGGACGACGAACCTATGACATTAATCGTGAAACAAAAATTTAAATTTACAATTTCGATAATTTACTGGCATCGAGAAATACAAACGATTATTGTTCGGTTTAGCCATGTCTCGGTGAGCATGAGCAAAATACAGTTCGGGTAAATTAATCATCTAAGCCTGCCGTATTAAAATATTTCATTACTCATAAATGGCGATCTTGTCGGTGATTCCATCTTTAGACTAGTGCGAATGGTCAAGGTAATCCCAGTCACCAAACCAAAGCGGGCTGTGTTACCATTGGTCAGTTTGAACTAAATGAAGTGGCACGATACGCCGACGATGGTGGCGCGCCTCCCTTCAATTTGTTCCTTGTGCGCATCTTTAAAAATTTTATCCGAATCTGCTTAACTTTTGTATAGATTTATGTTCTATAAACCCAGCAACAGTACGAGCAGTACTAAACGTAAACAAAACCTCCCAATTAAATAATTTCAAAATTATTTTTAATGCGTTCACTGCGCAAAAAATATTACAAAAAGTTACATTTTTTGACAATTTGTCTTTCACTGAACACCAAGGTGTGACAGTATATTATGACAACTTGGTGTTCACTGCATATGTTGTCGTCGACACAAATCGATATTTTTTGATTGTAGTAGCGAGTGTTGTTAGTTAATGTTAAAAAGCGATGGTTCCTAGTGTTCAGTCGTATAAAAATAAAAAATAATTTGTTTTTTTATCACTCATTATATACGTTATTATCTAATAAAACACAAAATATAATAGAAACAAAATAACCAAATTGATTGATTTGATTGATTGATTGCGATGTACGATCAAGCATTAAGCAAGTCTCCCGTATTATAAATGCGAATACCACACCACTATACTCATGTTGCAACACGACACCATAACTCTCCCTTACCAAGGAAATATGTACCATCCATACTCAGCTTATTTTTTTTTTTCATGAAGCCAACATAGCAATATTTCACCCCGTAAAGGAAGGCGCCACATCGATAACCACATAAGTCTAATAGTTGTGATATCCGCCCCTGGCCAGGCCGCCGTCGTACACCTTTTTACATATAACAAGATCGAGGGGATGGGAAAGGAATGTTAGCAACAAAGACTCAACCCGGTTCCAGACACCTAAGTAGTTGATAGTTAGTAAATTTGTTAGTAATATATTTTTTAGTAATTTATTTAGCACAAAACAAAAATACAATTTAAAGTTCATATACTGCTCCAACCTGTAAGAAGACACACAATGACAACACAAATTTCCTGGTGCCGCAAACTCTTCTTTCTGAAAAGCCTGTAAACAGCTATTATTATTCCCCCCACCATTTTTTCCATTGTGAGGGGAGCGAGATTTTGTTCCATCATCATGTTCCCATGCGGTCATCCAAATTTGTACTAACTGTAGGTAGTGTTTCTTGACGTTGTTGTTGAAATCGTTGCGTCTCTGCTGTCCCTGCAACTCGCCCCCCTTCGAAAAAAGAAGACGCATCGGGAGAAAAGAAATACAGAATAGTGATCGACTACCGAAAATTAAATTCGGTTACTATCTCAGACAGGTATCCAATACCTGAGATCAACGATATTTTGGCAAACTTAGGGGAAAACAGATTTTTCACCATAATAGATCTAAAGAGCGGCTTTCTTCAGATTCCTTTAAAAGAATCGGACATTGAAAAAACAGCTTTTTCGGTTAATCATGGAAAATACGAGTTTACCCGCCTCCCATTTGGCCTTAAAATTGCCCCCTCGATATTTCAACGCACCCTCGATGATATCCTTCGCGACCACATTGGGAAGCATTGTTACGTTTATATCGACGATATAATCATATTTGGTAAAACAGAAGAAGAACACTTCAAGAACATGACGATAATTTTTAAAGTATTAGAAAACGCCAATATGAAGATTCAACTCGACAAATGTGAATTTCTACAGGATGAGGTAGAATTTTTAGGATTTGTCATCTCTAAAGATGGGATAAAAGCGAGTCAGAAGAAGGTAAAAGCCATAACAGAATTTCCCGTACCCAAGACCGTGAAAGAACTCATATCCTTCTTGGGATTAGCCGGATTTTATCGTCGTTTCATCCGGGACTACGCAAAACTTGAGAAGCCCCTGACTTCACTCTTAAAAGGAGAAGACGGACATGTGTCCAAAACCCTCTCAAGAAATAAAATGGTAAAGCTTAACACCGAAGAAGAAGCTGCCTTTAACAAAATAAAAACCTCACTCGTCTCCAACGAAGTTCTGTTATCATTCCCAAATTTCCAAAACGAATTTGAATTTACTACAGATGCCTCCAACTTTGCAATAGGTGCAGTTTTATCTCAGGAGGGAAGGCCAATCACGTTTCTCTCAAGAACCTTAGATAAAACGGAAGAAAATTATGCGGCTAATGAAAAGGAAATGCTCGCCATAATTTGGGCGTTAACATCTTTGAGAAATTTCCTTTACGGATCAAAGAAAGTGAAGATCTTCACAGACCACCAACCATTGACATATGCCCTAAGCAATAAAAATAACAACTCCAAGATGAAACGTTGGAAAGCTATCCTGGAAGAGTACAATTATGAGTTAAAATAACAACCGGGAAAAACACCAATCACTTCCGGAATAAACGTAATGTCAGTCACACAACATAGCGACAAAAGTTCTCCGGATGATCTGGTCCCCACAGTCGAAACCCCAGTTAATGTATTCCGCAATCAACTAATTTTAAACGTAGGCGAGGGAAGTTCGTACCAAATAATAAACCCTTTTCCAAAATATTCCAGGCACATTATTACACAAGCAAGTTTTTCAAATTCAGACATTATAAATTTTTTAAACGTTACCTTAATCCACTCACGATTAACGGATTGAAGACATCAGAACATATAATAGGAAAAGTTCAAGAAGTGTACCCAATACATTTCAGAGACTATAAAATTCGATTCACTCAGAAGATGGTACAAGATATTACGGATGAAAACCAACAAGAGGAAAAAATATTATCTGTCCATCGATTAGCACATTGTAATACTCAAGAAAATCGAGATCAAATAATCGAAAATTATTACTTCCCCAGGATGACCAGGAAAATTAAGTTGCTGGTCAAACGTTGTGTTATATGCCAGAAGAATAAATATGAACACCATCCCAATAAGCCTATTATTACCCCAACACCTATCCCTAATTATCCTAGACATATGCTCCATCTAGATATTTACTCAACAGAAAATAAATTGGTTTTACCGGCAATTGACAAATTCAGTAAACTCGCCTTCTGCAGACCGTTAAAATCCAGAGCGACAGAAGACATCAAACAACCACTTAGAGATAAACTCTTTTTCTTTAGTGTACCAGAAATTGTGGTAATTGACAATGAAAAATCCTTCACCTCGAATTCCATAATATCAATGATGGAAGATGGTTTAAACATAAAAGTCTTCAAAACTCCCCCATACAAAAGTGAAGTGAATGGCCAAGTGGAAAGATTTTACTCGACACTCTCAGAAATGATGAGATGTCTAAAGGCTGATGGTGTACAGCGAACTTTTAATGAACTACTAGAGAGAGCGATTAATGAATATAACCACTCAATCCACTCGACAACTTGCAAACGGCCAGTGAAAATATATTTTGGCAGAATCCCTAACACAGATCCTGAACAATTAGAACAAATCCGACAAGATACCATACTAAAGATAAAACAAAAGCAGGAAACAGATCTGAAATACCATAACAAAAACCGTACCCCGATCAAAACCTACCAGGCAGGTCAAGTAATCTATGTAAAACATAACAAAAGATTAGGATCGAAATTAACAGAACGATTCAAACCCGAAATAGTAACGGAAGACAGAAATACAACAGTTATAACGGAGTCCGGAAGAGTAATTCACAAAAGCAATATTAAATCCTAAGAAACAAAAACTTATTTTTATTACAGTTACGCCTTAAGCAACACATTGGCAGAAATTCAAATTCTTGATTACACAAATTCTCAAATCATCTCAATTAGCACAGGTCAAGCAAAAATACAGGACGGAAACTTCAAATTAATCCATATAATTGAATTTAGACAAACACCAAAATTACATAGACAGAATGCAATCCATACTAGACAAAGAAATGACAATAGATCACCCATTGCACCCCTATTTGAGGCATGAACACTCGGAATTACAAACATTACTGGACAGCCTTAGAATACATAAATCCAAACGATCCTTAAACTTTATAGGTAGTGCATGGAAATGGATAGCCGGAAATCCCGATCACGAGGATTTCAAAGTAATTAAAGATAAAATGAATAATGCATTAGAGAATAACAACAACCAAGTAGTTATAAACCGATTGTACAATGAAAGAATCAATAATATTACAAAAATGGCTAATTTAATTATTAACGAAATTCACAAAGAAAATAAATTAAACGACCCATTAGCATTAAATATTCAATATAAATTAAAACTAATGAAAGAAGAATTGGTAAATATTAAGTACGCAATTCACTGGGCTAAAGCAGGGATTATAAATTCACTCGTTTTATCAAATTCTGAAATTAAATTAGCCATTAATACACTGGAAACCGAAAATTTACCATATAGTGCTCCCGAGGAGGCGTTAGATTTCGCTAATATCAAAATCATTAGTAGCAAATTGTGTCTACTTTATATTGTGTACATTCCGGTAACAACTCCAGAACTATATGATAAATTATTGGTCAAACCGGTCAGAAGAAACGATAAGGTGACCGAAATTGAGTATGAAAATATCATTAAAAATCACGATAAGATTTATAGTATTATTAACGAATGTAAAACGATCAACTCGCTTTCAATATGTAACCAAAATAATATACTAGACATAAGTAATTCTTCTTGTTTACCCAACTTGCTCAAAAGTCGACCTTCCAAAATGCAAACACAACAACAATCAACATATTCAAACAGTTAACGAAATATCGGAGGGTCTAGTTCTACTGAATCAATTCGATGGGAAAATCAAAATTAGTAACGAAACTCAGAAACTCAATGGAACATATTTGATTAAATTCAGCGATACTACCTTGTCAGTCGGAAATAACATCTACATTTCTAAAGAAAAAACGATCATTCAAGTACTTCCAGCTATTCTACAGCCGACGCCGGAAGAAAGTGATTTCAAGGAAATACTTTCATTACAAATGATGAAAGATATTCATATAAATAATATTCGTCACATTGGGGTCCTTAAAAGGGAGGGAGCCATCGAGCGATTCACGAGCTGGGGATCATTCTCAATAGTCATCATTTTGGGAATAGCGGTCATCACTACAAAATATACCAAAATTAAGAAATTACGAATCATTAATACAACGAACATCGAGGATCTGTCCACTCCACAAACTCAGAGTAAGGTCGAAAATACCTGTTCAATAGCAATTTAGGGAGAACTAGAAATCCATAACGAGACGCCTCAAACGATAACACCCAAAGGGGCCTCAGAGCATAGACGGAAATTCTATGAAACACCGTTTTTCTGATGGTTCGAATGTGGGCATTCGAACTTTAAGGGGGAGGAGTTAACACGCGTAATAATTAGGTTTCCCACAAAAATACAACGTGATCATATTTGTCACGTTGCACTAGCAATGACAACAAGTTACACGCGCATCCGGCATAATGCTGAGTGAATATTCTTGACGACATGGTTTCATATTCTACATATTTTTAATTAAGCAAATTGTAATTAGAAAATAAGAAAATAATCAGTTGCAATTTCGATGTTAAACAAATAAGTTAAAAATAAAAATTATTTTTTTTTTTAACCAAAAATCAATAAAGAATTTAACTTATATAAAAGGTGAATATTAAATAAAATAAAAATAGAATGAATTTAACTCTAATATTAACAACAAGTTATTTATTCTCAATAACTAAATAGACCCCACCCGTGGTAATCTATTAGATAACTGTAAATCAAGACCATATTAAATTTACAATTTAAGTACAAGAGTCTAAGATTTTACACTAATATAATAATAATTAAACTTATTAAATGTTTTTTTACAATCACTTACCTGAGTAGAACGGTTCAAATCAACATTTTGAACATTATTACAACATGTCCGATCAACTATCAAATTTTTTACTTTGATTCACTATAAAAAATCAATTTATTCACATTTTTTACACATCTAGATATAGTTTCATTGAACTAACTAATATGTGCGTCAAATGTGTTTTAAGATTTAATTTAACACACATATTTTTGAATTTCGACCGCATCACTTCTCATCGCAACGATGCACCTTCAACAGACTGGTTCATATCCCTGTAGCATTAAGAATACCGTATTAATATCACTAACAAAAAATACACAAAATTCACTAAAATCACAACATAAACGGTAAAAATAAACGTTTTGAGTGTATTAATGAAACACATCATAGTTTATATTTATGTTGAACTGTTTATTATTATTATAAAATAAATGAAACTATTTTAATTTAATTTTTAAATTGCACAATAAATAATGTGACATGACTATATAGTTACAGGGATACACACTCACTCGTGCGTGCACTTTTCTTTGTTTCAAATATATTTCCATTTCATTTTGTTTCGTGACTTACTGATCATAATGGGGAGGGCGAAGTACATATGGTCCCACACCTTTACCACACAAGAAAATGGATATGATACTTAAGTTTCTTTTCTTGTTTTGTTCCGCAGCTTTAGGACCTATCACAAACCAAACTTTTAATTTTAGTGTTACCTATGTCGTTCCTTATTTTTTATTACAAGATCGTCAGTGTGGTTTCATTATAGCACCATATCTAGCTAGATAGCGTCACTAATGTGAGAGCCTCAAAGATATTCTGACAACGGAACGAATATTGAATCAAACTGTAACCGTTCCGTTACAGAGGTTTGTAGAACATAAAATCTATAAAAGTGTTAGGCAGATTCGGATGAAATTGTTCAATTATGCACGCAAGGAATAAATCGCATTGAGGCGCGCCACTATCTTCTACTAGCCGATTTGCTTTGGTCACCGGGATTACCTTGACCATTCAAAATAGTCTAAAAATGGAATCTTTGACAAGATCGCCATTTATGAGTAATGCAATATTTTAATAGGGCAGGTAAAACAGAACTGTATTTTGCTCATGCTCACCGAGACATGGCTAAATTGAATAATAATCGTTTGTATTTCTCGATGCCAACCAACTATCGAAATTAATGTCAGAGATTCGTTCTCCAAATCCAAAATAAAATAACTTATTGACTTTTTGAACCAAAAATGCAACTTAATTTAAATACTGAGCAAACAACAGCCGTTTATTCATAGTGGTTTTTCAGGCCTGATGATTCAATAGATACATATACAAACAGGTTTCCACATAAATATTTTGCGAGTTGAGCGTAAACTCGTTCGTTATTTTGTTAGTTACACTTGATAGGCACATGAATTTTTCGAGTGTAAAATATTCTTGGGTTTATCAAGTGTAATTAAAAAATAAGCTATATTAAAAATTATTTATTGCTGGTTGTTACAGCAATGTGTATTTATCTTAAGTACATTACACATTAGCGCTTAGAACGAATTAAAAGTTTATCGAGTTCTAGTGAAGTTCTCATGGAAAACGCGACTATTATATGTACATACAACATATATAAACTAAAGAAATAATATCAAAAAATAGTTATATTCATTCTCAGTTTAGGCAGGTTCGTAGTCTTGTTTAATCTAAATATAACTGTAAATTTATTTTAATTAAAATAGACAAATTCAAGTTAAAACGTATTTATTAACACTTTATAAAGAAAAACTAATTTTATAATTCTAATAATTTAATTAAAATCATTGATTATTTTAAATTTATAATGATTTATGTTACTTAGGAATCCTGTGTAAATGTTTGTCATTTGAATTTTTATCTCCGATCTGTCCCGCTCCCTGCGTCAAACACTCGAAGTAAACAATCCTCCTTTACAAGATCTAGAATACAAAGAGATTTATAATGTTTTTATTCATTCTTCATTTAACTTCGCCCATTAAAGGGGGTTTCAAAAGTTGGCTTTGACTTTTAAGTCAGCCGAATATATTTAATTTTCTGAAAATATATATTTTTGAAAATTATTGCTTCTAAAAATTATTTTAAAAAATTCTCAGTTGCGCAAAATGGGAAAATGCGTCAGAGTGATATATGACTGTTCCAGCCGGACATAAACGAATCAACGAGACCAATACCAAAAAGCTATAAACAGACTTCGCGTTATCTATTCAACATACATACATTGTGTAACAATTTTGAAAATTTTATGGGAATAACATGAGCGTGGCGGAACACATTTGCTGGGTGAAATATCCCTGATTAAATTTTATTTTTATTTTGGGTATTGAACATTTTCTCAATTTTTTTTTTTATTTTATATTTAAATCATTATTTTGTTATTATTTCATAAACCATTTCCCCTAACCTTTCCAATAAATTGATTTTGCTTATCAATATGTGAGCGTGTATGAGAGTGCATGGCACAAAGCAGATTGATGATGAGAAGAGATGTACCAGTGAGGAGGAGAGAAGTTGGAGATGGAATATTTATTTTTTTTTGATAATGATCGAGTGGAATAAATGAAAAAAAAATGTTTTTTTTTGGGACCGGAGACGTTGGACAAGCAACATCAAAAACAAAATTGGAAAAGTTACTGGATGGCTGGATAAAAACTACAATTGGATTGTTTTTTTTGGACTTGGAGTTTTATGGATCGTCGCATTTCAGCTAGCTGAATATTACGTAAATATAAATTTTTTTTTTGATATAAGTGATTATTTTAAAGTATGTGGATTTTTGTATTATAAGTATATAATGACTTATAATCTATATAAAGCCGAGAGACATACTCGTGTATAACAATATATATATATTTAGTGAATATTGAAAATTTATTTGTTGTTGCACTTAG
The DNA here is from genome assembly GCA_958295665.1 of Tipula vernalis. Taxonomy (NCBI): domain Eukaryota; kingdom Metazoa; phylum Arthropoda; class Insecta; order Diptera; family Tipulidae; genus Tipula; species Tipula vernalis. Next base: position 13,095,608 of record OY282561.1, read on the forward strand.
TTTGGTTCAAAGGATTTTTTTTGTGTTAATTTGAACAAATTTTTTTCCGTTACTACTTTGATACCATCTAAGTTTATGCCATTCCTAGTTTTATTTGGATCAAACTAAAATTAGTTTGTAGTTTTTTTGAGTGGTGTTATTAATTTTTTTTGTACGTGTGAGCTGATTTGGACGAATAGCTGGAGTTTTTTTTTTGTGCCACAATAAGAAAGGTCATACAGATGGTTAACGGAGTAAACAGTTAGTCCAGGGAAATTTTGTTTTGTTCCAAGTCAGGTGATTTAAATGATAACGGTCCAAGAACGGAAAGCGTACATGTGGTAAGCAGATAAATTTGTTTCGATCCTATATTATCCTATATACATACATATTTAATTTCATAATATTTTTTTTTGGTTTCCTGAATTATAGCAAAATATACATAGTTGAGATTAGTTTTTTTTTATTTTCTAGCTTTGAAATTATTCAATACCCCACGCCCTTGGGTTCTCATAGAGCTTTTAGAGTACCGTGCCAGGATAAAAAGAAACACGTGACGGGTTGTTTTTTTCTTCTTAATCGAAGATGGCGCCCAATTAAATACAGTTTTGACCCATGTCATAAAAATGAATAATTTCAAGGTGGAAGAAAGAATTTTCTTTTTGTGTCTTTTTTTTATTAGGAAAGAATATTTTCTTTTATTTCAAATTTAACACATTTTTTTTTCATTCTTTTCATAGGTTATTTGACGGTTACTAAATTCTGGAAACTGAAAAACCATCGGATCACAGGATTCATCGTTCTTTCTTTTCATAACTATTAATTATACAATAGTTTCATTTTTTTTTGTATCTTACTTAAATTATTTAATTAATAATTTTTTTTGTTATTATAATTATTTTTTCATATGCTAGTTTGTATTAGATAAATATTTTTTTTTAAGGATTATAATGTGTTATATAAAATACTAAACCAAAAAAAATTTATTCCTGTGTTATCTTTATTTATTTGAATTTTTTTTTGTAAAACCCGTTACATAAATGGCTCCCAACGTGGGGCCTAACTTCGAAGAATTTTTTTTCTTTTAGTTAATTTAGTTATTATTTTTTTCTTTAACTTATTTTTATTTTTTTTTCTTTAGATCTTTAATTAATAGCATTTAATTTTACAGCAAAAATCATTTTTTTAAATTAATTTAAAATTCATATTACAGCACACATTGTTGATGCATATTTATTTTTACTGCAACTCACTCAATCACATATTTTTTTTTCTTAAATACATGTTAATGAAGAATCAAAAATGAACGCTGCATATTTGAGTGATAATGAAGTATTGTACGAGCTTAAATTACGGGAATTACGAGATACAGGAACTCAAGATGAGAGGAAACGAGAGCTGCGTCATCGATTAAGAAACGAAGCGAAAGGTATTGAGATTATTCCAAGGACTTTCAACGGAGATATCGAGGAAGAATATGCTACTTGTGAAGAGAAATACAAATATTTAACAGCTCTACCAATCGGACAAAGGACACAAGAAGGTAAGCGTTTCAATACAAAAATTCATCATTTGAAGCTGCGTTTGGAGCGTTTAAATAATACCATTCCAGTTCATTCTCTCTGGAAATCCAATATTAATCAAATGATTATAAACCTCGCCACTTTAATTGACTCGAATTTAATAGTTTCTGGTGCGGAAGGTTCAGATAATCCTAATAATTTACCTAATTCCGATTTAGATCAGTTATCAAACAATGGTGATTCTCAACCAACTATTAGGGTTACCGATAAAAACAAATTTTATGCAAATACTAATTTGCATGGTGCAATTATAAAAGATGTCAGTCGAGCAAAGAACTTTGCTAAATCTGCTGAAATAAGAGATAATAGTCTTTCAGAATCTGAATTTGATGATGAATTTATTCTACCTAATGGAGAGCCACCTCATGGTCGATCCACTGCGATTCCTAGAAGAGAGCGATTTCGCCCTAGAAGAATATGTCCCATTTATAAATGGAACGTCAAATTCAGTGGAGATACTACAAGTATATCTGTTAATGATTTTCTTGAACAAATAAAGATGCGAGCAGGAACTGAGCAAGTGTCTGATCAAGAATTGCTTTTGGCCGCATATTATTTTTTCGAAGGTTCAGCGAAAATCTGGTACCAAGCGTCATGTGGAAAATTTAATTCATGGCATCAATTAGTCTTGGCTTTGAAAAGAGATTTTCTCCCAGAAGATTACGATTACTGGCTTTTACGTGAAATAGATCAGAGAATACAAGGAAAAAATGAACCATTTTATATTTACTTAGCTCAGATGCAAATTTATTTTAAACAATTGCACGAACCTGTGTCAGAAAATAGTATACTCAAAACAATCATTAGGAATTTGTTACCATTTTATTTAGAAAAGCTTCCGATATCGGAAATTAACTCAATTGAAAAATTAAAAACTCATTGCAAAAGAATTGAAGATTTGAGGTATAATTTAAATAGGAGAGCATCTTTGTCTAAACCACCTTTAGAGCCACGGGTTGACCGATTTCCTAGGAAACCTCGAGTTAATGCTTTTATTGCTGAACCATTAGCGGAATTGCCCGTAGAACAGGTAGTAGAAAATTCGACTTCTATTGTTTCTGAAAATAGAGTGGAAATAGAAAAACCAAAGGTCAATAGGCCAACATGTTGGAATTGTTTAGAAATTGGTCATGTATTCTACAACTGTCTAAAGCCAAAATCAAAACTTTTTTGTTATAGGTGCGGTAAGGTAGGGTTTATTACAAGCAAATGCCCTAAATGTTGCCCTGCTTCGGAAAACCAAAAGTAGAAATTGGAGGTCCGAGTCTCCCTAATTTCTTTCATTTTAAGGCTCCTAAAATTTCCAAAAGCACACAAAATAGACCGTGTTTCTTTTATTTTCAAAATGTACTAAACTCAATGATTCATTATTCTTCTGATGGAAGACCAACCATAGAAGTTAAAATTTTAGATCTACTCATTGAAGGACTTCTTGATTCTGGTGCTAGTTGCACGATTTTTGGAATTAATTCTGCCAAGATAATTTCTGATTTAAAACTTGCAATATTTCCAATTGATTCATCTATTTCAACAGCGGATGGGACCACACACCAAATTAAGGGATACGTAAATGTACCCTTTACATACAATAATAAAACATTGGTAGTTCCGACGCTGATTGTACCTTCCATAACAACTACGCTTATTTTAGGCATGGACTTTTGGAAGCTTTTTAATATTAAACCTGTTGTTGGGAATCTTTCTAATGCGGTACTAGACAATAAAATTTCTGAAGTACAACATGTGCTATCAGTTCCACAGATCGAAGAGTTAAAACGTTCTTTATCAAAATTTCAATTATCAAATCAAGATAGAATCGGTCGCACAAATGTTTTATCCCACATTATTGATACAGGTGATGCGCGACCAATTAAGCAGCGAAATTATCCCACATCGCCGTATATGCAGGAAAAAATTGATTTAGAAATTGACCGCATGCTTCGACTAGATGTTATAGAAAAGTCTAGCAGTCCATGGAGCAATCCTTTGGTATGCGTTTCTAAACCCAATGGGAAAATTCGCCTTTGCTTAGATTCTAGAAAGCTAAATGTGGTCACAAAACAGGATGCATATCCTTTGCCACATATTGCTAGAATATTAGGTCGATTTAAAAGCACCAATTTCCTCTCCAGTGTAGATTTGTCTGACGCTTTTTGGCAGATTCCGCTGGATGAGTCGTCAAAAGAAAAGACAGCGTTTTCAATTTCATCTCGTGGCCACTTTCATTTCAAGGTAATGCCGTTTGGATTACATAATGCGCCACAAACGCAAGCCCGATTGATGGATCAAGTTTTGGGTGTAGATCTGGAACCACAAGTGTTCGTTTATCTCGACGATATAATTATATCGACTGAGACATATGAAGAGCATTTGCGACTTTTGAATGTGGTTGCAGATCGTTTGGAAAAGGCTAAACTTACCATAAATTTGGAAAAATCTAAGTTTTTACAAAATCAAATTAAGTATTTAGGCTACATCATCTCACAAGAAGGACTTAGGACAGATCCTGATAAGGTATCGGCTATCCTAAATTATCCTACTCCCAATTCTGTAAAAACGGTTCGGCGATTACTAGGAATGGCTAGCTGGTACAGGCGTTTCATAAAAGATTTTTCGACTATTACATCACCTATTTCCGACGTGTTGAAAAAAGGAAAGAAATTTGCCTGGAGCGAATCTGCGGACAATGCTTTTTTGAAATTAAAAACGCTTCTCATATCCCCACCTATTTTAGCCAACCCGGTATTTTCTGAGCAGTTTATTATACAAACAGATGCATCTGATGTTGGAGTTGGGGCGGTATTAAGCCAAGGTGAAGGTGAAAATGAAAGGGTGGTGTCATTCTTTAGCCAAAAGCTCACAACTCAGCAAAGGAAGTACCATACGACCGAGAAAGAGTGTTTGGCGGTGATACTGGCCATTGAAAGGTTTCGACCTTATATTGAGGGAAGCTACTTTGCCGTTATTACCGATCATGCGTCACTTCTTTGGTTAAATAATTTAAATGACCCCAGTGGTAGACTTGGTCGTTGGGCATTGCGGCTGCAACAATACAAGTTCGATTTGAGGCACCGGAAGGGCCGGTTTAATGTAGTACCTGATGCGCTTTCCCGGGCAATGCCATGTGATGTGTTAACAATAGAGAAGGATGTTTGGTTTGAGAATATAAAAAGTGGATTGGAGAATCATCCCGAAAAATTTCCTGATTTTAAAATTGAAGAAAATCAAATATATAAATTGTTTCCAGGATCAAAATTCAAATTGGTTGTTCCGTTGTCTCAAAGGGCTGACATTCTTAAACGTTGCCATGATGATCCATTAGCAGCACATTTGGGTGTATTTAAAACCGCCTATCGTATTAAACAAAATTATTTTTGGCCGAATATTGACCATACTGTCAAGCAATATATAAAAAATTGTGAAATATGTAAGGCATCTAAAGATGGCCCGATAGCCAAATCTCCTATGGGCTCCCATAAATCACCAACTGAACCATGGAGCACTATCGCTGTTGATTATTTAGGTCCGTTAACAAGATCCAAATCTGGTAATTCATTCGTTTTGGTGATTATAGATATATTTACTAAGTTCGTTCTTCTTTTCCCTCTTCGTAAATCGGATACGAAATCTACAATCGGAATTCTGGAGAATCATATTTTCCTTGTATATGGAACCCCAAGAACCTTAATATCTGATAATGGTCCTCAGTTCACAGCAATCCAATTTACCAAATTTTTAAAAGAAAACGGAGTGAATCACTTTCGGAATGCTAATTACCACCCGCAAAATAACCCTGCAGAGCGTGTTAATAGGGTACTTTTGTCGGCAATCAGATCGTACGTGAAAACCGATCATCGGGAATGGGATCAATATATTCACAAAATTGCTTGCGCGATTAGGACAGCTCGTCATGATTCGACGGGATTTACACCATTTTTCCTAAATTTTGGACGGGACATTTACCATCACGGATATTTATCTATTATTGGAAAACAAGATGTATCAGAATCCTCAGATGATCCAATGAAAACAAGAATTAACTATTTAAGAGATGAATTTAGAGAGATCAATAAAATTGTCCAGGATAATTTACTAAAATCCTATGAAAAGTATGCTCAACATTATAACCTTAGATCAAAAGCTCGAACACATGATGTAGGAGACGTTGTTTGGAAAAGAAATTTCCAATTATCAAATGCAGCTCAAAATTTCAGCGCTAAATTAGCTCCAAAATGGGTGAAATGCCGAATAAAACGAAAAGTGGGTTCAAGTACTTATCTACTAGAAAGTATCAATGGCAAAGAAATTGGAATTTTTCATACAAAAGACTTTAAAGCCAATGCCCTTAGTGACAAATAAATATGAGTTGAGTGGTGAGATAATGCTGACAATGTGTGCGTGTGTTGTAATAATTAATCTAAATTTTGGTATTATTTTTGGTTAGGTTTATTTTATTTTAGTTTTAAAAAATTTTTTTTTCTTCAGCTATGGGTAATGATCAAACATATTTAAACAAAAAATTTTATATCTTAGATCCTGTATCACAGATACTAATTTAGAAAAAAAAAATAAATAGTATAAACTAATAATCACCTTTATTTTATTAGATTTAAGTTTTTTTTTAGGTTATTTTAGTGTTTAGTTGTTTCTAAAAAAAAAATTCAAAAACATAATGAAACAGTTGGGTTGAAATTTAGTTCAGATTGTTTAGCTTTTGATTTTTTTTTTATTTAGTTTATTTGATCTTTATATTGATAAGAAATTTAAGTTTTGGGTAAATGATTTCGTTTGGTTGATGTTATTCAGATTGGTTTATTCATTATTAATTCATATTCAGCTGAAAGGGTTGATAAATATTTTTTTTTAGGGTTATTGAACCCTGTTGTGTTTTTTTAAGTAGCTGGTTATCAGCACTTGGTTTATTATCAAAAAAAAAAAATTTTTTTTTCATGGTAAATTCTTGATCTTGCTCAGGTTAAATTTTCCATACGCTATCAAGGGTTAATCTAATGAGTAAATTTTTTTTTTGTTTCGCTTAATTTTGATTTTGCTCAGGTTTATTGTTCCATATGCTATCAAAATTTAGTGAAATGTAATTTATTATTATCATTATTTTTTTTTGTTTGCATAACTGATGTTTTGAAGCAATTTATTATTGGCCAATTAATAGTGCCGTTTTAGGTTATTACCTATATAACTCTGTATGATTTATTTATTTTTTTTTTTTTGAACATAAAATTGATCTGAATAATGTTAAATCCGATGAATGAAACTGATTTTTTTTGTATTGGGGTTTCCCAATAGTTTTAGGTACATAGATGTTTTTTTCAGTTTCCAGGAAAAAATAACCGTACATGTAAGAATTGTTTGATATATTTTTTTTCTTTCTTCTATTTTTTTGTTATTTTTATTTATTCTAATATCCAAATTTGAATTTCGAAATAACAGAAATTTAATCAAATTAACGATTAATTTGATTAAATTTCTTTTCCAAAGTTTGGATGCAATGTAACAATTTTGAAAATTTTATGGGAATAACATGAGCGTGGCGGAACACATTTGCTGGGTGAAATATCCCTGATTAAATTTTATTTTTATTTTGGGTATTGAACATTTTCTCAATTTTTTTTTTATTTTATATTTAAATCATTATTTTGTTATTATTTCATAAACCATTTCCCCTAACCTTTCCAATAAATTGATTTTGCTTATCAATATGTGAGCGTGTATGAGAGTGCATGGCACAAAGCAGATTGATGATGAGAAGAGATGTACCAGTGAGGAGGAGAGAAGTTGGAGATGGAATATTTATTTTTTTTTGATAATGATCGAGTGGAATAAATGAAAAAAAAATGTTTTTTTTTGGGACCGGAGACGTTGGACAAGCAACATCAAAAACAAAATTGGAAAAGTTACTGGATGGCTGGATAAAAACTACAATTGGATTGTTTTTTTTGGACTTGGAGTTTTATGGATCGTCGCATTTCAGCTAGCTGAATATTACGTAAATATAAATTTTTTTTTTGATATAAGTGATTATTTTAAAGTATGTGGATTTTTGTATTATAAGTATATAATGACTTATAATCTATATAAAGCCGAGAGACATACTCGTGTATAACAATATATATATATTTAGTGAATATTGAAAATTTATTTGTTGTTGCACTTAGTTTGGTTCAAAGGATTTTTTTTGTGTTAATTTGAACAAATTTTTTTCCGTTACTACTTTGATACCATCTAAGTTTATGCCATTCCTAGTTTTATTTGGATCAAACTAAAATTAGTTTGTAGTTTTTTTGAGTGGTGTTATTAATTTTTTTTGTACGTGTGAGCTGATTTGGACGAATAGCTGGAGTTTTTTTTTTGTGCCACAATAAGAAAGGTCATACAGATGGTTAACGGAGTAAACAGTTAGTCCAGGGAAATTTTGTTTTGTTCCAAGTCAGGTGATTTAAATGATAACGGTCCAAGAACGGAAAGCGTACATGTGGTAAGCAGATAAATTTGTTTCGATCCTATATTATCCTATATACATACATATTTAATTTCATAATATTTTTTTTTGGTTTCCTGAGTTATAGCAAAATATACATAGTTGAGATTAGTTTTTTTTTTATTTTCTAGCTTTGAAATTATTCAATACCCCACGCCCTTGGGTTCTCATAGAGCTTTTAGAGTACCGTGCCAGGATAAAAAGAAACACGTGACGGGTTGTTTTTTTCTTCTTAATCGAAGATGGCGCCCAATTAAATACAGTTTTGACCCATGTCATAAAAATGAATAATTTCAAGGTGGAAGAAAGAATTTTCTTTTTGTGTCTTTTTTTTATTAGGAAAGAATATTTTCTTTTATTTCAAATTTAACACATTTTTTTTTCATTCTTTTCATAGGTTATTTGACGGTTACTAAATTCTGGAAACTGAAAAACCATCGGATCACAGGATTCATCGTTCTTTCTTTTCATAACTATTAATTATACAATAGTTTCATTTTTTTTTGTATCTTACTTAAATTATTTAATTAATAATTTTTTTTGTTATTATAATTATTTTTTCATATGCTAGTTTGTATTAGATAAATATTTTTTTTTAAGGATTATAATGTGTTATATAAAATACTAAACCAAAAAAAATTTATTCCTGTGTTATCTTTATTTATTTGAATTTTTTTTTTGTAAAACCCGTTACAATTGTAACAACAAGAAAACAATGAACAAACAAGATGAGGTTAGCATAGGAAATAATGCAATAAATCATATCTGGCAAAATGCATACTACGCACAAATTATAAAACTATACATACGAGTATATTATTCATAATAAAAATATATGAAGTCATAACAAACTGACCAAATATAAAGGCACAAATAATCAGTGTCTCTTTGTTATTATATTTTAAACTACTAACAACCATTATTATATTAAATAAACTATTTGTAAACTAAATAAAATATTATAAATAAAAATAGATATCTCTATGGTGATTCATACGTATATCAAATAAAAAAAATTAATAATTAAGCACACGAATACCATGCCTACCAACAAATAATAATACAAAAGGTAAAAACAAGTAAAATCAGTGAAAAGTAAAATCGTGTCAGTTTTAATCGGAGATTTCAAGAGAATATTGAAATCATAAAATTAAAACCTATCGAGAGAATATCGATAGATAGTGCTAAACTAATTACAAAACTCAAGAGCATATTGAAACGTGATAATAAACCTTTTTTTATCCTGGAAGAAATAGCCATAGACTTACCCAAAGTAATTTGGTATTGGAAATAATAAATATAAAATTAATAAATTTTCCTACTGGTGATAGTACCAGAACAGTGATAAAATGGCAAGAAGTAAAAATAAATAAAAATCATTGTAATGTCCAAGCCCGTGACATCGTACTAATTTCTTGGCAAATATAAAACAGTATTATATAACAAAGAACTTCCTGAACCTTTTTTCACAAACAAAACTATTTTTTGAAAACAGTAAGTAGTATAAGTCTATCTTTCAAACCACATAAAATTATTAAACCTAGAATAGTTAAAGGCATAAAAATTGCAGATCAAGTAAAATCTGACGTAGAAATTTTTGAAAGAAATCAAAAATTAATTAATAAAGAAAAAATTGGAAAGAAAAGATGGCAGAGGAACAGCAAAACCAAAAAATGGAGAAAACCATACAAATTTTTGAATTCCGCAGAATCAGTTCATGCCAACACAATATATACAACAATTAGAAATAGAATAATGAATAAGGCTAGTGAAGCCTTGGAACTTTATTCTACACCTAATACATGGACGGATATGAGAAATAATCTAGCATCCCACTTCGCAGACAAAAGCGACGAAACAGTACTAATACAAGAATTACATAGCATACAACAAGAAAACAATAGAAGAATATTTCGCTAAAATTTCAAGTTCTATAAATTCCTTCATAAATTGGCCAAAAATAAATGAACCAACGAGTGAAGTAATCAAAGCTAAATGGTATAACAAAATGGCTTTAAACATTTTGGTAGCAGACTAAAACAACCAATCGGTGTCGGAAAATTTATCGTAAACAGTTTACCGTAAAGCAATTTACCGTAAACTACTTATCGCAAAGCAATTTACCGGAATAACAATTTATCGTAAAGCAATTTAGCGTAAAGCAATTTATCGTAAAGCAATTGATCGTATCGGAATTATATAAAAAATAATATCGGTATGATCAATTGTCGGAAATGAAGGCTAACCTGTAGATAAGCTATGCGGGTACGAGCGCAAAATTACATGTATTTTTTTATGAAGGTCTAAATTTGCTTTTTTTGGCATCTTTTCATATAAATGTAGAGCAATTGAGAATTTGGTTCTAAATAAAAAATTATTTTGTTGTTGTTGTTTTATTAAATAAAAAACTTAAAACCCTAATTATCTCCGAAATTAGAGGTCCTAATGAAATTTGACAAAAATTTACGTACAAAGTACTTCCGGAAGCAGATAGAAGAACACGATGAGATATTTTTTTTTTCGAATTTGCAACTTTTAGAACCTACCAAAATTATTATCTTATTATATGACGTCATGCAATAAAAAAATATTATTTTAATCGAAAATTCAGTTTTTTGTTGAAAATTCAGTTTTTTGTTGTTGTTACCATTCCAGGAGATAAAAAACATATGGCATGTGCTATAGGCTTATTAACAGGATTTCGTACGCAAATAAAAATTATGAGAAAAAACAAAGACAAGCCGCAATATACATCAAGACGTGTTAATTGTAAATATTTGCAAACAGCTTTTCAAAATCGTATTAAAACCTTAGCCATAATCAACTTGACTCATACTGACCCAATAGATTTTCTGGGTGATTGTCAGAAAACTTTTCACATTCACATCAAAAAGCTATTAAAAAATGAATCTGCTTTGAAAATAAATGGAGTTTTCTGTGGTGAGTTTAAAATTGGTGATGATAATGGTGAAGATAATTTCGAGTTTAAATTCATGAATACAAAAAATCATGTGCTGTACCGGGATACAAACATTAATGAATGGTTTACTAAAAATATTAAAGAAATAATATTAAAAGAACTCGAAGAGTTTCAAGAAAAGCAAAGTGGTTGGAGTATTTCTGCAATCATAAATTTAACCATGAATATTAATAAATTCACACCACAACTGGGTTCATCATACATAGAGCTGCCAGTTCAAATACAAAGGAAGGAGGCTTGCATTAACGTTAAAAATAGTGATAATGCGTGTTTTGCTTGGTCGTTAATGGCAGCATTGCACCCAGTGAAAAAAGATCCTCAACGCACAACCAAGTATGGATCTTACTCAGAGAAGTTTAATTTAAAAGGAATACAATTTCCAATGACAATAAAACAAATCCCACGATTTGAAATGCAAAATAATATCTCAATCAATGTATATGTGTTGAAGCTGCAAAAATCCGGGAACTATATTACACTACCAACATATTTATCTAAAAATAAGATGGACAAGCATGTGAATTTGCTCTTAATTCAAAATGTTTATGAAAGCGCTGAAAAAGAAGAAGAGAAAACGAAGCAGTAAATGAATTGAGAGAGTATGAGCCGATTAAGTATCATTACGTTTGCAATTGGTATTTACCGAAGGAAACGAAATTTATTGTTTTGAGGAACCACACAACAACTATTATAGACACTACATTTCACTGACGGAGATAAATAAAGAACAACTATTGCATCATCTGACAAAGAGATTACATCCAACATTAATCAATGGAATAAAAATTCCCGAAAACCGCATTCAAATTCTTCAGGAGATTTATCAAACACATCTAAACAACTACAAAATAAGAATAACACAAAGAATAGTTGAGGACATCAATATTTAAGATAATAAATTCAAAATTATTGAAAGGGAACATCGAAGAGCACATAGGAATTGGAAGAAAAACAAAGAACAAATCCTCGAGAACTATTATTTCCCACAAATGGCCAGAATAGTTAAAAAAATATACTGAAACCTGCAAAATATGTAATGCTAACAAATACGATCGGCACCCAAATAAACCGAAGCTTCAAGAAACACCGATTCCAACCTTCCCATCAGAAATTCTCCACATAGATTTAATGGAGATAAACAAAGAAAAATGTATCACGTGTGTTGACCAATTTCCTAAATTCATAGAATTCTTTCGAATCAAGGATAGATCTGTTTTACACCTAAGGGGTAAGATAATAAAAATACTACATTATTTCTCGGCACTACGAATGATAGTTATGGACAACGAATCTAACTTCATCAGTCCAATTATAACAAATTACCTAAAAACGCTGGGAATTCAAATCTATTTAAAACCATCCCATAAGAGTGAAGTAAATGGAACTATAGAGAGGGTCCATTCAACTATAATTGAGATAACGAGATGCCTGCAAATCGAATATAAAGACCTCACTACAAAAGAAGTAATCAACATCGCTACGGACAGCTACAACAACACTATCCATTCTGTTACTAGGAAAAAGCCATGCGATATATTTGTTGTACGAACACATCAAATAATTATCAGAATTTGCTAAACTTCAGGGATAAAGTCAATGAAGACCTAGTAGAACGCATTAGAATTACCCAAAAAAAATAAGAATCGACGTGAGAATCTTATGAGGCAGGAACCGAAGACTTACGAAGTTGGAGAGACAATTTTCGCAGCGGTAAAACAAATCAAGGGAAAGGAAAAACTTAGATTCCGACAAGAAACTGTGGCTTAAAACAATAAAGTCACAGTAACAACATCTGGCAAAAGGATACACAAGACAGGAAACACTTAAATACTTAAACACTGAATTATTTTTATTTAATTTTATTTGCAATGAATTGTATTGTATTTGCAATTAGTGAAACACTGAATTATTTTTATAATATTAAAATAAATTTTATTTTTTAAAGAATTTTGGAGTTTGTTAGTGAACCCCCCCTTATTTTGTAACATTGGTTTCAATTGAAAATTTAACTTATATGTTAATCTGACTGTATTGGGATGAAACAGCTCCTTCATTGCAAAAATAATGTCGTAAACTCTCTCGCAAGTTAAAATCCATCTTGGTGGCTTTTTATTTTTAAAGTTAAAATTATTAAATTGGCAATGTATCTGTAGTTACAATATTGCGCGCTTCTTGATTACAAACTGTCAATGAATAGGTTATGTTTTCCGATCTTTCCGTAAAGTTTTAATTTTTTAGAAAAATCTTTCCGTCTACGGCCGTCTAATTCCGCTCATTGTGACTAACCTTTCCGTCTTTTCGTTTAAACTACATAGAAAATGTAAAAATTTAAATTTGGCGGAAAAGCGGGACGGGACGGAACGGAAGCATTGTGCCTGGGGCTTTATATTTTTCACATTATCCCTCTAATCCGATGTTAAACAAAAAAACCTTTTGCCATCCCAGCAGATTTTTTGTCTTTGGTAACATGTCTTTAGCTTGTCTGGGATAGAGCAAATAATATATAAATACACATGTTAAAAAGAGACAAATTTCTTAAAGAACATGTCTTTGGGTTGTCTTCAGTATGTTACTAAAGTCACGTACGTTATTTAATTTAACGCGCTCCTATCGGTGGGAAATAGAACGAATAGGAACAAGTCTTGCGGTTGTCTTGAAAATGTCTTTAAAAACCGCTTCGTTATCGCAACAGCCACCCAAACCGCACATATTTCGCCATTTTTTTTTTTTTTTGTTTATTATTATTTTGTGTCGTCTTTCAGTGTGTTGTGTGAGTGAAAGTGTAAAGAAAATTTTCTGTGATTACTTACTAAAACAAATAAATAATAATAGATATATAATTAATTTAAATAAAAAAAATATAATTATATGTACATGTTTATATTTTTTTTATTTTTCATAAATATACGTAGTGCATAGAAATAATATTTACTAAATTGTTTTCAATTTTTCGCCGCCATTTTGAATGTTGCTAATTAATTTAAAGCGTTATCAAAATATATTAAATATTAGAAAACTGTGAGTATTATTATATGTAATTTATTGCTATTATATAAATTGAACTTAACTAAATTCCCTGTTAGAAAAATCATAAATAAAGCATAAAAGCTATATTAAAGCAGTAGAACAGTTTAGTGTTTGTTGTTCTCACATTTTCTCGTGAACTTATTCATAATTGTGTAGAAAATATTTCATAATAATTATTTAATTTCATTAGAATGGATAATATATCCAGAACCCAACGGTATAGGATTATCTCCGAAATGGCAGACAATAGTTTAGAATGTGAAATAAATTTTAATTTAAGTAATCCCGAAAAAATGTCTGAGCTAGAAGAAATTAATTTTAATTCCGAAAATTTTAATAGCGAATATAACGTTCCTCTTTTGGAAGATCGTTTTTCATTAGATGATATTTTAATTTCATGCTCATCTGAAGATGATTCTTCATCCGAAGACGAGTTTTCTGATAATTCATGTTCAGATAAAATTAATATATTAAAGATAAATTTAATTAAATGGATTATTTTACATACTATATCTGTAAATCCAGTTTCACATTTGCTTAAAATTTTAAGGGAATTTGGTGTTGATCTTCCAAAAACAAAAGGTTCATTATTTCGCAGTACTAGTAGTGCCCCTGATAGTTTTACACCAAAAGAGGTACCGCCAGGAGAATATGCCCATTTTGGAATTGAAAAATGCATTAATCGATATGATTCAAAGTTCTTATCTAATTTGCCGGAAATTATTTGTGATTTTAACATCGATGGATTACCTCTTTATAAAAGTTCTAGGAAAACGCTCTGGCCTATTCTTGGTTCTTTCGTTGACGATCGTAATCATCCACCTTTTATTGTCGGAGCTTGGGTTGGTGACGGTCATCCCATATCAGTAGATAGTTTTTTTTAAAGAATTTGTAAATTAATTTTTAAAATTAAAAAATGAGGGCATTTTAGGTAATTGGTAAAAATTCGATTCCAAAAACAATTTATTTTACGCGCGTTTATTTGCGATGCACCAGCAAAATCCTTTTGCAAATCAGTTAAATACCACAACGCGATTAAAGGGTGTCACGAATGTAATCAATCAGGGCTTAGATTTTCTCATACTCCTGTTGTTAACGTAGTTTCAGGTAATTTAAGAACTGATTATTCTTTCGCTAATCGCTTAGATGTAGAACATCATAAAGGTGAGGCAAATATTTTAGAAAAATCTGGAATTATGATGGTTACCCAATTTCCTCTAGATCCAATGCATTTAGTCGATTTAGGAGTTGCAAAAAAAATGTTAACCCTTCTTTTAGATAAAATAAAACCAGAAACTAAAAATTTGATGTCCGAATTATTTGTCTCTTATTCTAAATACATCCCTTTAGAATTTTCTCGCAAACCAAGAGATTTTAATGAAATCTGCTGATGGAAAGCCACAGAATTTAGATTTTTTATTTTATATGGAGTACTTCCACTTTTAAAAGGTTTCGTTGACTCTAATATTTTTTATCATTTTTTGATTTTAGTAGTTAGTCTTCGTCTTTTATCCGATAGGACTAGTTGCAAAGAGAATACAGATAATGCCAGATACTTTTAAATGAATTTGTAGCCCTATATCCCCAAATTTATGGATTGAAACACGTAAATTACAATGTTCATAGCATTTTACATTTGCCCGGTTAAGTAAAGTTGTATGGCCCCTTAGATTCGTTCTCAGGATATATGTATGAAAATATTTTGCAAGAAATAAAACCGTTGGATATTTCGAAAAATCAGTACCTTTTAATACCCATGCTTCACGAAAATTATTCCGCTCATTTTGCTTAGCTGTATTTATCATTACTCTAATAATAATTTCAAAATATTTAATAGCAATAAATAAATATTTACATATAATAAATCATAGGTTATATCTTTTAAATCTTTTATTTATGATTAAAGGCATTACAGCATTCAAAATATTCGACCGCATTTATAAACCAACATTTCTATTTTTTGACAAAATTTTTATTTCTGTAATGGGAGAATTATTAAAATGTAGTTCGAATTTAGGAAAGCCATCAAAATATTAACAAAACTATTAAAATTATAAAATTTTCATTATAAAAAATTCAATTTTATCTTTTGTTGATCGACTTCGAAATTCGGCCGACAAAAGATAAAAATGCATTTTCTTTAAAGAAAATTCTGTCATTTTAATTTTTTTTAATATTTTGATAACTTTTACAAATTCGGACTAGGTACTTTTAAATTTGTCATATTAGAGATAACAATTGAAAATTGAAAATGTCAGGTTTAAAAATTAACTATCAAACTTAAAATCTCGGTATTATATCAAATGACTATTCTCTATATGCACTCGCTTTAAACCCACATTGTGATACGAAAAAATTATAATAATTCCGCATGTATATAATTAAAAAAATACTTTTAATTTATTTTAAAATTATTGTTAAATTCTAATAAGAACTTAAGACAAAATTTATTATATTTTCTAAATAAATTAAAAAATTAAACAAATACAATAGTTTTTTATTTCTACAAAAAAAATCCACGAAACATTTGCTAGATGTGTTACCTGAGACAACTGCCGTCTTACTTTGGTAATTTTACAACAACAATGCCGTGTATTTTCATTCCGGAATGAATAGTTTCAAACCAAGTTTTTCTTGGTATAGAATTATTCTCGCAAAGATTTTGAAAAATTTTATTGGTGTTTTATTTAATTTTTAATGTCAATTAATAGTAAGAAGAAAATTATTTTCGGTTTTTATTTTGAGCATAATTTGCATTTATATTTTTATACCAATTACTATTCCAGTGACCAAAGTAAGACGGCAAACTATCAGATTTGCTACTAATAACGAACTTCAGACACGTTACCTAAGACGAGCCCTATACATGTTACTTAAGACCACCTTCAAACATGTTACATAAGACAACCTTCAAACATGTTACCTAAGACATTCGCCATACATGTTGCTAAAGACAAACCCAAAATATGTTATCAATGAGGAACACAAGACATGTTACCTAATACGACGACCAAAGATGTTACAAAAGACGGCATCCAGACATGTTACCAATAACGACCACAAGACATGTTACCTAAGAAGACCATGAGATATGTTACTCAAGACAAGTTGTATACATGTTACCAATAAAGACCACAAGACATTTCTTTGAAGACTCTTCGTCCCAAATACATGGTGTTGTCTTTTGACTGTCTTGGGTTTGTTACCATAACAAGTCTTGAGTTTGTCTTGCATGTGTTACTTAAGACACGTTTGCTGGGATGTTATATTAAACAAAAAACTAAAAAATACGCACATTTGACAGTGTCTAATGGGCGTTTTTTTAAGTTTTTTGTTTAACATGAGACAAATAAGAGAGATAAAATGACACGAAAAAGAGGGATACAAAATATAATGTGGAAAATATAAGAAGTAAATTAGTTATTTTGGCTTAGTGTTAATTCAAGCAGAGGAAAGGGTGGATGTACGTCGCGTGATTTTTCATCATTTAAAATTATTAATAAAATTATAGTTTATAAATATTTTTCTGACTTATTTTCCATTTTTAGTTAATATCTATTTATCTTTAAATCATCATTCAAGTAACAATTTTATTAGTTTTAAATTTTGCAGAAAATTACTGGAAATAAAAATATGAACAACATTCCTTTCGTGCGCATGAGATAACACTGAATTGTTTTTTTTATTTTTCAAATGTTTATTCTCAATTTCTCACATAACTCAAAAAAAAAAAAGAAAAGTTAAAAATATTATGAATGGGGTCGACGAAGAATGTATAAATTAAAAACCATTTATTTATGCAGCTTTTTGTTTTTTATATTGAAGATCACGAGCAACTGATTGCGTATATTGTTTTGGATTTTTGTTAACGAAGTAAAATTAATGTCTCGATTACAACAACAATATATAGAAAATCATGAATTCTTCATGTTAGAAGATAGGGAAAAATAACTCAAGGCGAGCGGAAGCAACAAAAAGTTGAACCGATTTCAGCCGCTTAGCTTATTTTTGATACTTACCATCATGAGAAAACACACTAATACAATAAAAATATTTGACGGCACACAATAGCAAAATGTATATTATACGCCGTGTAAATATACAAAATTCTCAATTCTCAATCCTCAATCCTCGTTTTGCGACCAAAATCGACGTACAGGCGCCACGGATTGGGATGAAATCCTCAGAAGTCAAGACAGAATAATCGAGAATAATAATGAACAATACAAAATCAATATAGCTATTACACAAAAAGTATGTAAGTAAGTAGGTTATTCAACAAACTATGTTCAACCTTCTCATGTTGGTCAAAGATGAGATAAAAGAAATCGTGAGGGTAGTACAACTTGCTAGACAAAGATGAGATCAACCGCCTAATTGCTGAAGTAGAAACATTACCTTACACAAACGCGATAGAGGCCATAGAGTATGCAGAACCAGCTATGCTAAGAAATAACTCCACAATCCTGTACATCATTTCAATGCCGAAGACTAGTATGGAAGAGTTTCACCATATCCAGATAAGATCAACAATCAAGGATAATAAACAGGTTTATTTAGAATATGATGAGATCTTAATAAATCAAAATAAAATTTTCGGGATAATAAAACAATGTCACAACAGAAGGGAAGTCACCTTATGCGAGCCGATTTATCTAGAAGAGATAAGAGAAAATCACTGCATTAGTCAATTGATGAAAGGATCGAATGCTGGCTGTGAATTTTCCTTCAATGAGAATGAAATTATTGAACCAATAAACGAGAATACCATTTTTTAAGCAACTTCGACAGTATTTTGACCTACAACAACTCAGATAAACATTTAAAAGGAAACTATCTGATTCAATACCAGAATGAAACAGTAGAGATCAAAGACTGGATATTTTCTAACAAGGAAATAAAAACATATCAAATATTATCACCAATATCACCGAACAAGGAATTAAATTAAACCTGGAATACCTGCATAACCTACACACTCAAAATATTGGACACCTGCAAAAAATGGCTAGAAGTCATCAGACTAGCTATATCACTAGTAACATCATGGACATTGGAATTATAACAACTATCATCATTAAAGAAACAAACAGATGCAAGAATAGAAACAAACAGATGCTTGCGCTACCATCGCAAACGGAGCCAATCGGACTTCAACCCATACATTTGAAGCTTTGAAGAACATTCACGAGACGAGGATTTTTTAAGAGGGAATTTAAGACCACAAAAGCGCACAATCAGCTAAACGTGAAATAAATAGCATAGCAACACAGAAGGTTGGTTGTCTCGTTGGAAAACGAGACACAATATCAAATTCAAAAAAATGCATGGTGAAAAGAGCAGTGCCGCATACATACATATGTCTAAAGCAAATTTTTTTCAATTTTGTACAATTTATGAAATAAAATACCTTACAAATTACTAATCCTATAATTTTTGTGAAACTTCGGATAATTGGGCCAGCCGCTTAATCGGGACAAAGTGTACTAGTCCCAATGTGTCCCGATTAAGCGGAATAGACTGTATATTTTTTTTTTTTTTTTAAATATCACCTCAATTCTCATAGTGGTGTCATTTCAGGCGAAATGACCTAGGTCACGTCACGTCGCATGAAGATTGATATTCTTGAAGTCGATTCAAGTGACACGACTAACACGACTATAACTAAAAGATATCGGTGAAATTTCAAATAAAATCGTTTTAGAACAAAAAACTATTAATTTATACAACAACGTATTTAAACAAGTGAACAAAATTACGCCATTAAAAACATTTTAAAAAAATATTAGGACTAAAATTTTGCCCTTTCATTTTATAGTAGTCGCCTGTTAGCTACAAAATTCAAGTGACATCTGTCGTATAAAGTAACTTTAGTTTTAACAAACGACTAAAGTCACTTTATACGACGAATCGCAAAATTGATGTGATGTGACTATAGTCTTGAAAAATGACGTGATACGACTATGAGAATTGGGGTGTATAACTTCAGCACCTATCACACCAAGAGTCGGCAGCGGGCGTTAAATTTAAATACACTTTTTTTTGCTTATGTAGTCATAGGAAATCATAGTTTGTGCAAAAATATAAACTAGCGATGAACGAAGATTATTCATTTGCCTTTGGGTTTCGCCGCGGCAGATGAAATTTCATTCGATACATTTTCTTAAAATTTATTTTTAAAGTAGTAGATAACGATAATTAATTAATTTTGATTTGGATTTTCAGAAGTACCGCAACAACCTCGCTCAGTTTCCAGAAACTTCAAGCATCCAGCGAACATGCAGTTTAGAAATTGTCTTGTGCTAACTATTTTATCGTATATATTACTAACAAAAAACATATTAACTATCGACTACTTAGGTGTCTGAAACCGGGTCGATTCTTTATTACTAACAAACCTATCCTATGCTTCCGTTTTGTTATATGTAAAAAGGGTGTGCGAAGGGACCCAGCCGTCTAATACGAGATATCTTGCTTAGGCATGGTCGTACATTCAAATCAATTACAATTTATTCGAGATTTACCAGAATACAATTTTTGGAAATAAGGTGGGAATTTTTGCAGTTTGGAATTATCGCAATATTTTTTCCCAATACTCTTGGAAATTCAGAATAGGACCACTGCCAGTAGTTAAGTCATATTTTGTTATTTCTTTAAATTTTCAAACATAAATAGCTAATCTTAAAATTTGACAGGTGATCGATTTTAAGGGAAATTTGGTTAAAAAATGTATATTATAATTCTACTAGGTTTTAATATAAACAGTATATCTATAAATTCCCGCACTAATATTTGCTAAACTCTAAAGTCTAAATCTAAAACTCGATGCTTAGGTAATTCTTGTCATAAGAAAAAATAAGGAGCATTGATAAACATAGAAACTCTTAATTGAAACTGCGGAATACCTCGGATATTGTCAGCCTCCTAGAGTAATATCAAATCAACAATTAAACCATTGTCACTTTGTCATCGTTGGTGAATACGGTGAAATCCCGCTATAACAAACACCCAAGGGAAAACAAAAAGTTTTTTATAAACCAAGTTTCATATAAATTGATATCGTTTATAACAAACGCCCATTTTCAAAAAGTTTGTAATTACCGGATGTTTTTTATAAACGGGGTTTGGTATAGACGGATTTCACTGTATTTCGAAATGAAAAATTCTAGTATTACACTAATGTTAAACAACTTATACCTAGTCATCTTTAGAGAATTTGCGTTTTCCCAAGTGTTTCAACCGTGCCTTTGACATGTGATTCATTATCAAGTAGAACCCAGGCAATATCAACAGTAACAGATACAGCTTTAATATTGTTGGCATATCGAAGATTGCGTTATATTTGTTGGGCATCGTCAGCGAGAAACGTTGGGTCTCCTCGAAATACGGTATATTCCGTAATATAACTATGCTCTCGCAGAGTATTCCAAGCGGATATAATGGTATCCAGATCGTGTATCGTAGCCAAGTAAGTATACTAATCGGCCGGTTTATAATTGTTGTGATGTAGTATGGATATCTGTGAAATTCCAAAGCAAAACCTGTTAAACTTTAGAAGAAGACTAAGCCAATATAGTACTTACCGAACAATTTCAACCAGAGACCAAATAACAAATAGATGGGTTACAACGGGCTTGGTTTGCATCCGTTCTTCTGAATCAATCATTATGAATAATATAAAAGCCCGCCCAGAAACCTGGAGAAACGGCATTAGAGCACCACCTTTACTATAACCAAATATAGGATGCATAACTTCCAAATATTGTAGTAGTTGACAAAATTTAAATGCATTTCCAACCGCTTGATACATGGAGCTTATCGAATCACTACCATCTCTGTAGAACCGTATCCCAATCACCAAGAGAATATACAAAAACCCGATGAATTGAAACAAATTATAAAATATTAGATAAACATGTTTGCCACGTTCTAAAAATTAATAATATCTATGAAATTTAAATGGTCAGTTTTAAGAGCTTATCTGAGCTACATACCTTTTCGATAGCCATACTCCTGTTTATGAACATAATCAGTTACCCCTGGATAATCTTCGATCACACTTCGAGTCTCATTGGTATTATCTGCGTCCTCTTCTGACTGCCAACGATCGAAATCGATTTTCAACCAATGCGGTTTTTGCGGTTGGGCTATTAAACGTGGCCACCATCCTAATTTCGATTTCGTAATCACAAATTCGATTTTTGTCTCGTGCACTTTAAACACCGCCGCTTTTACATCGATATCATCATATAAATCTAAATTAAATGTATAAATGCTTTGGCCTTTGGCGCCGCACCCATGACCCGTAAATTTAACTAATCGCTTATCAAATACAATGTCAGGCTCCTAAATTTATAAAATTAACCATTTATAAGATTTAAAAAAAAATACGAAGCACTTCACACTCACATTGACATCGTGCAGATCAACTTTTAACGTAATTTGATTTTCGGTTTGCGCCCAATACGCGAACGGACTTAGAACTTCATGTAATTGTTGCTTCATTGTTTGTCATTTACGTATTTTAATGGCACTTCTTCTTAGGAGGAATACTTTATCTTCAAATAATTTTTAAATCGCACGAAAATTTTATTCAAAGATATTAATATGTATGAATGAATATTACTAATGTCATTATTAGTATACATCAAAGAGATTAACCTATAGAGCAGAAAACATTTTTGTCCCATATAAAATCTTCTATTTAAAGCGTACAGTTGGAGAGAGATGGATTCATATATGATTGGTTACAAATAATATGTGGTTGGTATTTCATTTATATAAACAAAACAAACCATTTAGTTTTTTTCTCCTATGACGTGTCATAACCAGTAAAAATCGGGTAACGTGGAAATTAAAGAATATTTCACCTTGGTTTAAACGTACTGCTATTTATGCAAGGTAGAAAGAGAAAGCCCTATATGGTTTATACCAAATTCTATCCAAACGTTTTTTTCACGTTACTTCAAAGAAGAATATAAATTTTACCGCGTGTATTTTTTATTCTTTTTGTGATCCTGTCAGTAGAAATACATAAAAAAAGTACATATATTAAATCAAATTAATTAATTAAATAAAATAAAATATTTATTATAATAATACATATAATATTATTTTCCTAATCAAGTAAGTGTCGAGAAACAGTATTATAATAAAATATATATTGTATTATGACTAGAAAAATACAACAGATCTCTAAGCGCCATTTTAGGCGCTTAGTATCTAACCGCGTAAAGGAAATTTCATCATCAAACTGTGCAAAAAGATCATTATTATCCTTAGCCTCTACTACTATTCTATTGAACGAAGGCAGTAGTAATAATAAAAATGTGATAAATACTAAATGTGACGCCATGTCGAAAAATGAGGTTATAACTAAATGTGCCGAGAATAATTCGAATACTAAAATGAATGTCGATACATCTATAATTATTAATAATAAAAAGCACGATAATGATACATTGGAAGTTTTAAAAAACGATTTAAAACAAATTGTGATCGTAAATAATTTGAGCACCACAGCTACTTCCAGCATTTTAACAGCTTTGAACGAATATGGGTTAAAACTGCCCCGTTCGAAAAGCACATTACTAAAAAATAATAAAAATAAAGATAACATAAGTGAAACAAGAATTGGTACTGGACATTTTACATATATTGGAATTCAAAAAAATGTTATAAACTGTAACGATGAGAAGGTCTTAAATGAATCTATAATAATTTTAGATATCAATGTAGATGGATTGCCACTATATAAAAGTTCAAAATTATGCGTTTGGCCCATTCTAGGGTGTTTCATTAACTGTCCACATATATACCCCTTTGTAATAGCGGCGTACATCGGAAATGGACACCCTACGTCACATGAAACTTTTTTTGCTGAATTTGCCAAAGAATGTAAACAATTAAGTGAAGAGGGTATTTTTGTTTTACAAAGAATGGTTAAAAAACGATTTAATGTGCGACTAATTTGTTGCGATGCGCCTGCGAGATCTTTTGTGACTTGCACAAAATACCACAACGCTATAAACGGTTGCCATAAATGTGAACAAGCTGGATTTAGTTACAATCGCAGAACTGTTTTTAGTGTGACCGTTGCTAAGTTAAGGACTGATAAAACTTTTTTTTTTGAGACATGATGCTAAGTATCATAATGAAAACTATCAAAATAGAAAATCCATTCTCGAAGAATTAAATTTTAAAATGGTAACTCAATTCCTGCTGGATTCGATGCACCTGGTGGATCTTGGCGTAGCGAAAAAAATACTTACTATGATATGCTCCAAAAACAAAAAACTAATAAAATAACTGCTAAAAACTTCATTCCAAATGAATTTAACAGAAAACCTCGTGAATTTAATGAATTGGCTCGATTTAAAAAGCAACTGAGTTTCATTGTTTATTGCATATTATGGACCAGTTTTATTAAAACCGATGTTAAGTGAAGAAATGTATAATCATTTTATTTTGCTACACTGTGCTATTCGATTATTATGTGATTATAAAGCAGCCAAGAAAAACGCAGATTACGCAGAAAAATTATTAAAATTTTTTGTAAAACATTTTTCCACTTTTTATGGAAAAGAATATGTTAATTATAATGTTCACAACCTCCTGCATCTACCCGACTGTGTTAGACAATTTGGTCCGCTACAAAATTTTAACGGCTACAAATTCGAAATTTTTTTACAAATTTTGAAAAATAAAATTAAAAAACCCAGCAATATACTAAAACAAATTGTTAATAGGCAAAATGAATTATGGACTATTTCAAGTAATCGTAAACCCAAATCAATCACTGAGTTTCGTATTTCTGGATTTAAAAACTCGTTTTTTATGCTTGAAAATAACATATCATTTAGTATTGAATCCGTCAGAATTGATTCAAATGTAGAATATGCAATTGGAAAGCGCCTAATAAACTGTAAAACTTGTTTTACAAAACCTTGCTCATCAAAAGATTTAAGTATGTTCATAGCCGATATTTTTGAGGAAACTGAGGAATACCCAATAAACTCAATTATATGTAAATTAATGGTTTTGCCATATAATAATAAATTAGTTTTTTACCAATTTTATTTACATTAGATTAAAACGTCCAGATTAAAGTCCAAGATGACTGGTGAGTAAGGAAACTTACAACAGAAAAATGCGAAATTTTAACTGTTTTAATTAGCTTTTTTACAGATAAGCAGAACGAGGGTTCACAATCCATTCTTTTTTTATAATCGTCAATTGTAAAAGTAGAGAAAGCGCCTCTCGAGGAAAAAAGTTAAAATGAGGTAACCGGCAAAATGACATTTCTCATAAATGCGACGAAAGAAATTTTTGCAATCCGGTAACTAAAAATTGTTTTTATAATCCAAAATTGGAATTATTTACAATTATTATCAATCTGGTAGGTAAAAATTGTGTTAACAGTTCAAATTTGGAATTGTGTACAACAATTTCGAACGTCAAATTAGCAGCTACATCAGTTTAAAAATTTTCCACTAGGTGGAATCTGTGATGCTCCAATCGTCAATACGGAGTCGAGTTATTTTCTAACCAACTCTAGTGCCCTTTCCGAAAGTTATACTTATTTATTTAGACATACTTATTTGCCGCCATCTTAAATAAGTAAGTAAAATCATCCGAATTGATTTCACATACTTATTTTTTATTTTGACTATTTTGTAACTATAAAATAATTATTTTAATTAAATTTTTTATAAAACTTAATTACTACCTAATATCACAATATTTATGCAATGAAATTAACAAAATTTTGGTTTTCGTTTAAGATTTTTTTTTTATAAGAACATACTTATATTAAGTTACCTCGCCAACATACTTATTTAAATAAGTAGGTCTAAATAAATAAGTATAACTTTCGGAAAGGGCCTAGGTGTATATACTGCAGAGTTATTGACGATTGGAGCATCACAGATTCCACCTAGTGGAAAATTTTTAAACTGAGGTAGCTCGCTAATTTGACGTTCGAAATTGTTGTAAACAATTCCAATTTTGAACTGTAGACACAATTTTTACCTACCAGATTGATAACAATTGTAAATAATTCCTATTTTGGATTATAAAAACAATTTTTAATTACCGGATTGCAAAAATTTCTTTCGTCGCATTTATGAGAAATGTCATTTTGGTGGTTGCCTCATTTTAACTTTTTTCCTCGAGAGGCGCTTTCTCTACTAACCCAAGTGTTACTACTTCAAATATATTCTTGTTTTTCTGGAACTTTTTTTGGAACTGAGAACGACATTTGAGTTCCATTTTATTATAAGATTTCCTTTGAACAATGGAACAAAAACCCTAAACTAATGGAACTAAATATGTTTGATTGTATGTATGTATGTATTCAAAATAGAATTTGGCAGGAATCAGTAATTTGAGGTTAGATTGAAAAATATACTTATTTCAATATTTTCCGTGTTAAATAAAAGAATCGTTTTTTGTATGAATTTGATAAAAATGCATATGTATATTTAAAGAAGTACTTGGGAGGAACATTTTCTTGTTTTTTGGTTGTTGCTATCTAATCATTTACGTTGTGGAAGTCATCTTTTGCTATTTGGTTGAATTTTGATGTTGCACATTCTAAAATTAAGAATATAATTACGAGTAACATGATCAGTTGTGTATTTGGTAGTTGCTAAAAATCTGTTAACCATTTAATAAAATTAAAAATAAATAACAACATTAAAATTATTGGCTGATAAATCCTCTTGACGACCTTTCAATGTGAAATGTTGGGCTGATGGACTGTGCTTGATGATTTATTTAATTATTCAATTATGATTAAGAGTATTAAATGAGTATTAAAAATTTTACACCATATAGATATTATTTATTTACTTACAAAAAATTTAAATTACATTACCACAAAAAAGCTCAAAAGCAAAAATAATTAAATTCACTTGCCAAAAATAACAATGAAAATAGCGTTGATCACCCTCGTATGTACGAGGGACATAGAAATGGAGTCGCACACATACTACTACCACTAAATTAAAATAAACCATTTCAATCACTTCCATTGCTCATGGAGAAAAATAGAACATTTGTTGGAACTGTCAAATTCAGTTACATTTTGTTATACTTGGGAATCGTCAATAACATGTCACCCATGCTTATTTTTAACTAGTTTTAATATCGTCCACTAGATGTCAGCCACTTTGTGTTAAAAGCGAGTGGAAGAAGAAATAACGAATACAATACTCGTGTGAACAGACAAAATGTGATGTGTACAAGAATTAAATTTGACAATTTCTTTTACATTAAAACTGTTACACGGAGAAGTCAAACATGGCAGAGGTATTCAAAATACAAATCTATTTTAATGTGCTTTAAATTTTTAATTTATCTTGACCATCTTAAAATAATGTAGATTTATCTGAACGATTTTATTTTTGTAATGAAATATTTTATTTGTAAAATTATTATTTTGGCATAATTAAATGTATTCAAAAATAAGTTGAACGCATGGACTTTGTTTTGATATATAAGTTTATATATTAAAGACTGAAATTTGATATATGTAATACATATAATCTTTGTTTTGTATATTTTATAAAAGTAATTTTATTTCAAAATATTAAAATTTTTCTTTATATGGGTTTCTCCCTTATTTTTTGCCAGGTAGATGAATCCCAGAAGAAGAAACGTACTTTTAAGAAGTTTACGTTCCGTGGTGTCGATCTCGATCAACTTCTTGATATGCCAAATGATCAACTAGTGGAATTAATGCACAGCCGGGTGAGAAGGCGATTTTCACGAGGGCTTAAACGTAAACCCATGGCGTTGATTAAAAAGTTGCGCAAAGCAAAGAAAGAAGCGCCCCCACTAGAGAAACCCGCAATTGTTAAAACGCACCTACGGAATATGATTGTTGTACCTGAAATGGTGGGATCTATAATTGGAGTGTATAATGGGAAAACATTTAATCAAGTAAGTTTATTAAACACAAATTTTAAGAATATCTAATTCTATATGATGATACGATGACGAGAATGATTCTAATTTTAAGGTACAAATTCTGAGTTTTTCTTAATTTAACCATAAAAAATTAGTAATAAGATTATTCAAGGCAGCCTGATAAAACATTTATATTCACGAATTTTAACTTGATTGTGAAAAGCCACCAATATATATTCCATTATTGTTTTTTAGGTTGAAGTCAAACCGGAAATGATTGGGCATTATTTAGGAGAATTTTCATTATCATACAAGCCAGTCAAACACGGAAGGCCTGGTATTGGTGCGACACACAGTTCCAGATTTATTCCACTGAAATAATTTATATTTTTTATATACAAATAAATGTATTTGTTTTGAAGAAAAATGTTATTTTGAATATTTGTTTAAACGTTTGGATATTTAGTTTTATTTGACTGGTTTTCTTGGGAAAACAATCGCCTAGAGTTGGGCTAGTACCATTGTTACATACAAGCTGTATTTTTTTTGGCATAAAGAAAATATGTGTATGAGTACGTTTATGCTTAGGGTTCAACCTGGTTTGAACCTAGGTTATCTTTTACTATAAACGGAGTCGAGTCATCTTGTAGTTAACTCGACTCGACCTAAAAAATTTCTAGGGTCGAGTCGAGTTAACTCTAAAAACCTTCACTATAAACGGAGTCGAGTCGAAAAATAAAAACAACAAAAAAATAGTAATAAAAAGACACCATTTTGATTTCTTAATTCGTGTGCGAATCTTCGATTTTTGTGTGGCAATAAAACTTTATTTTATTTTTATAAAATTCAGAAAATAATACAAGAAAAACATATAAACATACGATAGTAAATGATTTTATTTGACGTTTCTGACTCGGTTTCAACCTAGTTTCGACTCGACTACGATTTGACTCTGCAGTATAAACGCTAAAAAAGATAACTACAAGATGATCCAAAGTTAACTAAAAGATGACTCGACTCTGAGCATAAACGTATTCTATGTGAACAAGTACATTGGATATAGCAAAAAATAAAGCTATTTTTTTTGGTTTTAAGATTGTTTTCCAAACGATACTTACCCCAAACACATTGACGGAGCGAACAGCGACGCTAAATTAGAATACATGTATTTCCATAAGAGCGAACACAGCGGCGTCAAACTGCCAAAGTTTGTATTTTTTAAGGCGATGAATGACATTTAAGTACTTTTCATAACAGGCGCCTCGGCTTTGAGCTTCGGAAATAAAAATTTTTTATTTCGTTTTTTAATTATGTAATTTAGTTTCATTTGATTGATACGGTTTAATTTTATAGTAATAAATTCAATTTGTTGAAAAATAATTTATTTTTTAGTGATAATTTAAAAAAAAAAAAACAAAATATATTGCAATGAAGTTATCTACAAAGTCAAGGTAATGCCACAGAAGAAAGATTAACCAGAATAGACATTGCGTGGATCAAATTTTTTTTTCATCTTACCTTCTTTTTTGGACATTGAAGTATAATTATTTTCGAATATTATGAATTTTTTGAATATTTAATACAAATTATGCTGTCAAAACAAAACTTGTCCTATAATTTCACTAACTATACTGTTAAGGATTCTCAATTTTTATTATTTCAAATAAAAACCAGTAAACCAAAGAATACATAACCCAACTTTCTCTTACCTTCGGCAAATCAAGGTCAAAAAAATGAGTCCAAATTTTTCCATACAAAAACAGCGTTATGACTGTTCTGGTTAATCTTTCTTCTGTGGTAATGCGTTCCACACTCGACTGCGACATTTTAAAGTACATAGTACAAAGTGCAGTGCTTTCTCAACATAACCTACAAATCACATTTTTTGCACAAATATTTCATAATTACCAAAAAATCTAGCTAATCTGTACGTTACAAATTTAGAATATCTCAATTCTTGCTATAATTCACGTGTAAAATAGACCTAAATAAAATATTTGATAGCAACCGAATGTGCAAAGCCAACGGCACCGGTTAGAATGGATTTCAGCTTCGCATTTCTGGTAACTAAATATTTCGAGGCGAGGCGCCTGGTAAGAAAACTAATTATTTTAAAACAGTTATGGCTTTTTTACTGACCAATTTTAATAAAAAACTTTTTTATTTTTTCGCCGATATTTCGGTATTACATATCATTTTCTAGGCTTTTATTAATAAAATATTTCCTTATTAAACAAACTTTCACGTTTCAATTGCTTCACAATTCCTTTTTTCAATGAAAATTATTTACAAAAAATCAAAATAAAAATAAAAACAAAGTGATTTGTTGTTTTCGCTGTCCTTGACCTATTATCAAGTAATTAAAAGTCAAATTAGCGGCGTCTATGTGGTTACAAAAATCATTAAGACGAGAGAAGCGAAGTCAGGCGTAGAGCGCCGCTTATGAGCGAAGTCAGGCGTAGAGCGCCGCTTATGTGTTTGGGGTATAAATACTTTTCATACCAGGCGCCTCGGCTTTGAGCTTCGTAAATAAAAATTTTTTATTTGGTTTTTTAATTATATAAATTAGTTTTATTCGATTGATACCGTTTAATTTTATAGTAATAAATTCAATTTGTTGAAAAATAATTTATTTTTAAGTGATGATTTAAAAAAAACAAAATATATTGCAATGAAGTTATCTACAAGGCCAAAGCAATGCGTTCCACACTCGACTGCGAGATTTTAAAGTAGTACAAAGCGAAGTGCTTTCTCAACATAACCTACAAATCACATTTTTTGCACATATATTTCATACTTACCAAAAAATCTAGCTCATACATATGTACGTTAAAAATTTATAATATCTCAGTTCTTGCTATATTTCACGTGTAAAAGAGACCTAAATAAAATATTTGATAGCAACCGATTGTTCAAAGCCAACGCCACCGGTATGAAAGGGTCTCAGCTTCGCATTTGTGGTAACTAAATATTTCGAGACGAGGTGCCTGGTATGAAAAGTACTTTATTCACTATGGAATTGGTGAAGCAGACCAAGCAGCAGCGGCGAGCAGCAGATTTAAATATTAACTCATTTACCTATTTAATGAATTCAAATCGCAGTTTAAACTTAAATATGAACATTTCTTAAGAAAATAAATTATTTTATATTTTTAATAGAAAATTTTCAATTAAATATAATGTATTAAATGAAGTCGGTTATAAGGTCGCGTCAACAGGTTCCATAGCAGCAAAACAAAAATACATTCCTCAGTTGGATAACTTTTCACCAACATAAGAAAAATCAAAAGTTGGCCTAGGAACAGGATCTATTTCCGAAAACGACATGCTGAGAGTCGAGTCTAGTTTAATCCTAGATTAAGTCTCACTATGAGTACGTTTATGCTTAGGGTTCAACCTGGTTTGAACCTAGGTTATTTTTTACTAGAAACGGAGTCGAGTCATCTTGTAGTTAACTTAACTCGACCTAAAAAATTTCTAGGGTCGAGTCGAGTTAACTCTAAAAACCTTCACTATAAACGGAGTCGAGTCGAAAAATAAAAACAACAAAAAATAATAATAAAAAGACACCATTTTGATTTCTTAATTCGTGTGCGCATCTTCGATTTTTGTGTGGCAATAAAACTTTGTTATTTTGTTTTTCTAAAATTCAGAAAATAATACAAAAAAAACATATAAACATACGATAGTAAATGATTTTTTTTTTGACGTTTCTGACTCGGTTTTAACCTAGTTTCAACTCGACTACGATTTGATTTTGCAGTATAAACACTAAAAAAGATAACTACAAGTTGATCCAAAGTTAACTTAAAGATGACTCGACGCTGAGCATAAACGTACTCTATATACGGAGTCGAGTTATTTTCTAACCAACTCTGCCGCGCTAAACAAGTTTTACTGATCTACATTTTTGGCGAAATTGAGTTATTGATGCCAATTAAAAGGTATTAATATCCTTTATATTTTACAAAAATAAATATAATTAAATCTACTTTTATAAATACATTATTAAACAAAATAAATTTCGCTCTAATCGAAAAAAAATAGCAAATTTGAAGTAACATCGACTTAACTACTTGATATTAAACATGAACGCCTTATCTATGGCACAAATAAGGTCTTTTTCTTTCAAAAATGTAAGTTAAGTTACTTTTGCTTATTTTCATAATTGAAATTGCATTTATGGCAATTTAAGAATTTTCATTTTCAATAGCAAAATTGACTTATTTGAAATTTTCTATACGTGAATTGAATCAATAATAACTTATATACAAGGACGTTTAACTTATCTTAATGTAATGTTATTCTGTACTACAAATGAACCACTTAATGAAATTACCAATTTCGGATCCTCCAGCAATCGGTAGAGATTGAATTGTTTTAATGGATCGTCAATTATTATAAGTCTTGAATTTTATTCTTGTGATAAAAAATATTAATTTTTAATTCAATTTGATTGAATTTTTGTAATTTTTCAGTTGACTGACATGTTTTGAATTTATTTTTATAAAAAAGAAATGTTATGAATT
The DNA here is from genome assembly GCA_958295665.1 of Tipula vernalis. Lineage (NCBI taxonomy): Eukaryota > Metazoa > Arthropoda > Insecta > Diptera > Tipulidae > Tipula > Tipula vernalis. The sequence continues at coordinate 13,128,113 of OY282561.1, forward strand.
AATTTAAGCTACATACTAGATTTTTAAGCTATTTAAAAAACGATCTTATAAATAATTTTATGATTTCAATAGTTATTTTTATTTTGTTATAAATAAATATAACATAGCAATTAAACTAGTCTTTTGTTAAAAAAGTTTTACCAAATCCTATTTGCAAATCGTATTTCATAAAATCCGAGAAACTAAAGGTGTTTCATAAATTTTAGATAAGGTATATGGTATACCATATTTTTTATATACGAGTATAATAAACGATTTCAACTTCTCTTTGTAGTAAACACGACTGTGGTAGCATTTAAGGTTGTATTCTATAGTTTATTTTGAAAATAAATGTAACGATAAACTAAACATAAATATCTTAAATGGCAGATAAGGTATATATTCTTCTTATTCACACAGGATTTTAGTTTTTCTTTTGTGATATAAATGACTTAATTGCACTTAAGTTATTTTTGTTTAGTACCAATCGATTATTTATAAAGCCTATTTAAAGTAAAAGACTAATTCTACAAATTATTAATTAATTATGTGTAATTTATTGTTATTTTCTCGAGAAACATATTATTTATGATCTAATGCATAATTTGAAGTCTTTGAACGTAAATTAAATCCGCTTTTAAGCAAGTTATTCCCCAAATATTTTGAAAAACTTTAACATCAATTTCCTTGAAATGCGATTTTTGCAGATCAGTAAAACATGTTTAGCACGGCAGAACTTAGGTCTATTATACTGTATATGCTGCGAGTCGAGTCGAGTTTAATCCTAGTTTAACTCTCACTATATACGGAGTCGAGTTATTTTCTAACCAACTCTAGGTGTATATACTGCAGAGTTAAACATATGCAGAGTTCAAATAGGATTGAAACCGAGTTAAACAAAAATGTAACAAAATATCATTTCAGATGATTTAATGATTATTCTTTTTGTTGATCGCCATATATGTTATTGCCATTTTTCCAGTGATATTATGTCTAAAAAATTGTAATTTTCAATCAAACTCAAGTATTACGGGATAGACCACCGAAATGTTGGATAAATTTGTTCGAAAAAATAAAAAAATAAATATCAAAACAATAATTTATTATTAAAATTAATTAATTAAAATCTTAAAAATAAGATATTTAAAATAAAATAATAAATTTAATTCAAAAAATTAAAACGAATATTTTTTAATATTGGTGCACGAAATTTTCTTTAATTTTGTTGTTGTTTTTTTAACTCTACTCTATGCGTATATATACCATGTTTCCATGTACCGAGTTCAAACAGGTTTAGGTTTCGTTGAGTTGAAAATATGGCGGCGCTAACCCGTACCGTTTTAAAAACCAAACTTATTTCGCTTTGATATATCGTCATAACGTTGACAACGACATTTTTGTGTATTTTTTTAATTATTTTGGGGAAATATATTTAGTAATATGCGATGCGCCATTTATAATTTTAAAAAATGTTTGACAGATAGAATCTAACTCAAACAAACAAGATTCGTCGAGTTTATTTGGATTTAACGAAACTCTACCCTAATACGCGTTTCCATGCACATAAACCAAGTTGAACCTAGGTTAACTCTACCATGTTTCCATGTACCGAGTTTAAACAGGTTTAGGTTTCGTTGAGTTGAAAATATGGCGGCGCTAACCCGTACCGTTTCCATGAACAGAGTTAAGATTTAATGTTGAAGAAAAATATTTCGATAGAATAAAAAAATAAAATTGCGTATTGAACAAAAACCAAGCTTTTATTTCGCTTTGATATATCGTCATAACGTTGACAACGACATTTTTGTGTATTTTTTTAATTATTTTTGGGAAATATATTTAGTAATATGCGATGGGCCATTTATAATTTTAAAAAATGTTTGACAGATAGAATCTAACTCAAACAAACAAGATTCGTCGAGTTTATTTGGGTTTAACGAAACTCTACCCTAATACGCGTTTCCATGCACATAAACCGAGTTGAACCTAGGTTAACTCTATCATGGAAACATGATAATAGTGCATTGTTTAGAGTAGAGTTTAACTCGACTATACAAATTATTAGATCGAGTCGAGTTTAACTCGACTCCGTATATAGTGAGAGTTAAACTCGGATTAAACTCGACTCGACTCGCAGCATATACAGTATATATATATATGTACTGCAGAGTTAAAAATAATCAGAGTTCAAATAGGATTGAAACCGAGTTAAAAAAAATGGAACAAAATATCATTTTCAGATAATCATTAGATTGATTATTCTTTTTGTTGATCGCCATATATGTTATTGTAGTTTTTCCAGCGATATTATGTCTAAAAAATTGTAATTTGCACTCAAACTCCATGAAAATTACGGGACAAACCACCGAAATGTCGGAGTAATTTTTTCGAAAAAATTAAAAGCTGAATACCAATAAAAAAATGTATTATTAAAATTTTAATAAATAATATATTTAAAATAAAATAGTAAATTTAATTGAAAAAATTAAAACGAATTTTCTTTAATATTTATGCTTGAAATTTTTTTAAATTTTGTTATTGTTTTTTTAACTCTACTCTACTATGCGTATATAGGCCCTTTCCGAAAGTTATACTTATTTATTTAGACATACTTATTTGCCGCCATCTTATATAAGTATGTAAAAAATCCGAATTGATTTCAAATACTTATTTTTAATGTTGACTATTTTGTAACTATAAAATAATTTTTAATTAAATTTTTTATAAAACTTAATTACTACATAATATCATAATATGTATGCAATGAAATTAACAGAATTTTGGATCTCGTTTAAGATTTTTTTTTTGTAAGAACATACTTATTTTAAGTTACCTCGCCAACATACTTATTAAATAAGTAGGACCAAGTAAGTATAACTCTCGGAAAGGATCATAGTGCATTTTTTAGAGTAGAGTTTAACTCGACTCTACAAATTATTTAGGTCGAGTCGAGTTTAACTCGACTCCGTATATAGTGACAGTTAAACTAGGATTAAACTCGACTCGACTCTTCAGCATATATCATGTAAGTAATAGCGAGAATAGGCGTGTAAACAGACTGAATGGTTTACCTTAAATTTCTTATAAACAAAGTAAGTAATCAGTATTGCCAATGTTCAGAAAATATATTGTCGAAAAAAAAAATGTTTTGTTGTAAACAAATACATTACCAACCAGAAAATTCGAATCGTCTATATATTTTATATTCGTAAATATTCGGGCCATTTTTACCGGGTAGATGTTTTTAAAAAGCACATTGTTTAATCAATCGAGCAAGATCTGGAAAGTGAATAACATCAAAGTAAGACGGAGGAGAGTGATTTACCATCTTTATTATCACTCGGAATAAAGAGTCAAAATAACACCATGGCTGACTCCGAGAAGGCGCCTGAACAGCAGCAACAACAACAAATTCAACAGCAACAACAAAAGGTGACCGCCCCACAGCAACAAAAGCAAGTGATCGGTAAGTCAGAGTAACAAAACATTAATTTTTTTACCAATGCCGGTTATTTAAATTGAAACTCTGGTTCGTCGCCATTTTGCAAAAAGTATTTTTTTTTTCCAAGTTTATCATGGTTCCGAAAATGCGTAATTTACGGCTAAAGTTTATATTTTATTCCAAATTAAACATTTATTTTATTTATTTTTTTTTGTGTAAAAGCGAGTAATACGCAGCATCGGCATTTTGTTTGATAATATTTTTACTGTAACAAAAAGTAAATTTGTGTATAATTTTTAGACACCGCCATTTTGAGTTTAATTTATTTTTTTCACTGCGTAAATTTTCAAAAACATGCATGGAAAAGTTAATGACCTTTTTGTGCAGAAAATTTGTCCGCAAATGGAAGGCGGCGTCTCTACCATATATGCAGGAAATGAATAATATTTGTGCCTAATATGATGTATATCTGATATTTTTGTTTATGAATGTAATACGAATTCGAATGTAAAAGATTTGCCTGTGCCTCTGAACGTGTTTCAATTTAATTTACATTTAAGTGTTCGCCGCATCGTATTCAGAAAAAACTCCACAACTTTTTATGTATATGACACATCGATCTACTTGGTAGTATTTTTAGGGATATTATTAGTCGTATGTTAAATAAATAAATGTGCACAACATTGTGTTCATGAAAATAATATGCAAGTGAAATTTAAATATCTTGCACAAAAAATTTTACCAACATTCAATTTCTTCATTTAAAATTTTTTCATAATTAAAATTTGCATTTTCCAGAATTGACACACGATTTAAGTGGTATCATTCAACCCTCTTATGGTTTTCCACTTGCAACCAAAAAACAGACTCCGAGCAGAAAACGAGCGAAAAAATAGTGACATTTTATGTCAACATTTTCTCGTTCGTTTTTTGCTCAAGTCTGGGAGAGCTATTTGTGAATTCGATTCGAACGTATTCGAGTACTCCAAGTATTGGTTCTTATTTGTATTGAACCAGTTCGTAAAATCAAATATGAATCTATACTTTTGAAGGGTCGGAATACGTTTGAATCGAATAATTATAGCCTCTCCGTTTTTTGTTGCAAGTGGAAATACACATAATTTTGATGCGCGATATATTTTTTTCTGAATGAACGATACTTGTTTCATTTTTTTATGTACGAATGTTCCTATTCATACGAGTCAATACTGCATGCATATTTATTTACCTCTTTGCCTATAAACTATGTTGGAGGAGAAAATATCTTTATTGCAATTTTCAACAAAAATTTTACGTAAGGAACGAGCCAATCCCGATACATTGGATCAAAATTTTCGAAAACTGTCTTTAGAAAACCCAATCATTTGTATACAATTGCTGTAAAAATGTATCAACTGCTATACATCTATTTGTGAATTCAATTCGAACGCATTCTATTTTTTAAAGTATAAGATCAGAAGTGTAACGAACGAATCAATCTGTTTCATTTCAAATATGAATCCAACACCAAAGATTCTCGAATTCACAAATAGTCCTCGTGATTGATTAGTGAGAATACAATATTTTATTATATTATTGTATATGCAGCGTGTAAGTGTATGATATCATGAGAAAGTTTTTGATGCACATCACTTTTGCTACACTCTTTTTTATATGGTTTTTCCTAATAACCAATACACCATTGTGTAAAGGGGTTGTTAAAATATGTTGCAAAACTGTCTTGTGTGAATAGACACAATTATAATTTTATATTATTTTTTAATATTTATTTTTAGCAACAAAAGTAACTGGGACTGTTAAATGGTTCAATGTGAAGAGTGGTTACGGATTTATTAATCGGAACGATACAAAAGAAGATGTGTTTGTGCATCAATCGGCAATTATAAGAAACAACCCGAAAAAAGCTGTCCGGTCAGTAGGCGACGGAGAGGTCGTCGAATTTAATGTTGTAATTGGTGAAAAAGGTAATGAAGCAGCCAATGTAACTGGGCCGGAAGGTGAGCCCGTTAAAGGTAGTCCTTACGCGGCAGACAAACGTCGCGGCGTTCGTCTTTGGTGGCAGAGACGAACTCGCCGAGGAGGCGGCCAAAAAGGAGGTGACGGTCAAAGTATTGGAGATGAAGGTCCTGTAAGTGATGGAGGACAGGCTGATGGGCAGCAACGTCAACAGCGAAGATATCGCCCACGTGGTCGTGGCCGTTATGGTTACTTTAGGCAACCCCGTCAACGTGACTCTGTCGGTCAAGGCGGTAACTCAGATGGTGGCCAGGAAGGTAATTTAGATTTGGATGGTGGGCCAGGTGGTAATCGTGGTGGAAGAGGACGTGGAGCACCACGACGCTTTTTCAGGCGTAATTTCCGTGGAGTACGGGGGGGCGGTGGCCCACGCCGTAACCGTGATGATGGAGGTATTCCACAGAATGGCGAAGGTGGCCCAATGATGGGAGATGGTGGTCCCAATAAAGGTGGTCCTGGAATCAATCGTCGTGGCAGACCACGATATCGTCGCGCTCCACGCAACCGTGGCAGTTACACTAATCAAAGTGGTAATTATAACGGTCAAGATAAAGATGGACAGCAAGTTCAAAATACAACAACCGAAAGCTCTGCATAATATTTTATTAAACATTAATTTTCCAACTATTTAAACCATCAGTACAATAATTTTTAATCTTATTGAGAAATTAAACGATGGAAAGTATAAGAAATCTAACGAGTTGTCGTCTAACTGTAATCAATATATTTGTTTTTTTTTTAAATAAATAATTTCACTCTAGAAATTGAATGAACATTTTTCTAACTTAAAATAATACTTAGTTCCGTTTCTATAAAATAGCATATACATGTGTTTTTATTCTCAATTACTAATACACGTTCTCTAATGTCGTTTTGGATTTACCAAAAAAACTAGGCAAAAAAAAGTTTCCCTAGTCCAGTTTTTTTTTGCACTATATTTAGATTTTTTGGTCAATCGAAAACGACATTAGCAAAAATATGGCTAGACATGCGCCAATAAATTTTGAGAATAAAATAACTTGACCACCTTTTATTTTTAAGAGTCAACAAAATATTTGAATGTAAAATGATATTTTAAAAGAATGAAAAATATACGGAACCCTCTGCGTACTAAAAATTGTATTTTGTGTAAAACAACGAAAGATTTCTTCCTATGTTATGTTGGAAATTCATCAGGGGGATATACGTTAACAAATGCGACTGAAAGATGGCGGATTTGTCACCGAAGTGCATTCTCAATACTTCTAGCAAGTCCGCCATATAGTTTTTGACATTTAACTTAAAAACAAAATAACAACCCAAAATACAACAGTTTGAAGAAATTTTAAAGACAACGAGTGAATAATTTTTATAAAGATGAGTGTCCCAAAGAAAAGAAACCTAATTTCAGTGACAGTGATCTACTAAACTTTTTAAAAATATTTACCCCTATATAGCGGAAAACGAATCTAATGACCCAAATTGTTTCACACACTGCGGCAAATGTAAGAGAGCATGGATATTAAAGCTTACTTTTTCTTCTCCGTATATTCCTGGAAACATTTTGACAAACTCTTGAATTATGACGAAGGCTGCATCGGCATTTTGCCTGCAACTTTTGGGATCCGATAATAATCTTGCAGCGCAATGCAATAATAAAAATTGTTTATATATTTGAGTATTGACAGTATCTTTTAAAACTATAAGTATAAAGTAAAAAATGTCTAAATTCGGTGACTTTCCATGAAGCTAAATCCTCGAAGGTTCTGCAGCTTCGACCGAATTCAGATGGGGTAATCGTAGAAAACAATTTCAATCTTGTGTTGATTGCACCAAGATTTACTGTACTACCTGCAATTTTGTTCTTGGAAATAAGAACCAACATTTTTTTACAACTCCCAAATCAATTATATGCATGGGATCGATTGGAAATTGTGACACCATACCAGTATCAATTGATTCTAAAATATTTTCACTAAGCAAAAATTGTTTATGGTGATAATGTTGGTCTCTTCTAACGCTGTAAGATACATCAGTTCGTTCATCTCTAATGTCGGGTTCAAATACTACTCTTCTCTTGGCATACGTGCCTCTTCATCCAGTGGCCCGACAATCGCGCTCCACCTCGTGCAACTCTTCTTCATTGGTTACCTCCACAATTGTTTCTGACTTCGTTGGCTGCACTTCGCGATGGCTGACTGTTACTCGCCTTACTCTGGTATCCATACCGTTAAATTTAAGTGGCAGCTTGATGTTGTCGCTGTTAAATTTAAGTGACAGCTTGATGTTAACGCTCCTCGCCTAAAATTCAATACGAATCCATTCACCCTCATGAAGTCCAACCCCAAAATGACCTCGTACACAATATCTGCGACCAGAATTTCATGTGGGAAAAGAGTTTCACCGATCCTTATGTTCACGATCCTCTTCCTTTTTATCATTGCACTACCTCCATTTGCGATTCTTAATTCATCAGTCAGCTGCACAGCTCCTTCGATCAAGTTTTCCCGGACAATCGAGTGAGTTGCTCCAGCATCCAGCGTAATGATATACTTTCTCCCACCAACATCGCCCTTGATTGTTACGCTGCTACAGCCTCGTGCTAGACTCTTAATAGGGATGTATGTGGGGCAAGTTTCTGCTCCTTAAAACTGACTTGTAATCTTTCCACCTATCCGACTGTTGCCATTCGTTTTCTCTCCTCTGGTTACTCTTTCCATAGAAGTTAGCGATCCTTGCCCTTTCTCTCTTGCTTCCCAGCAATCTCGTGATATGTGGCCAATCTTGTTACATACCCAACATCTTAGCTCGCTGCCTCTAGACCTTTGTCCCGATCATTCGACGGTCACCCGCATAAGAGGTGGCGATCTTCTCCCTCCTTGTCCCTCCAGATATGACCCAACTTGCCACCCTTCGAACACCTAAAGCCTGCCGCTTCCGATTGATGGTAACGTCCGCTCGATGTTCCCGTTGGTAACTAAACCCATTTGGCGCTTAAATAATGATCGTCTGGCGATGGCCCGTGCAGTCTCGTTCGTCAACGCACAAGCGATGGTTTCAACACACGGTCTTGCGTGTCTCAGGATCTCTAATGCCTCTCTTTTAGTCGCTAGATTATTGATGGAAATTCCTGTAGCAATTCTCCTTTCTTGGTAGTACCTTTTCAATTCCATGCGATAGTTCCCGCTTGTGGTCACTGCCGTATTTCTGTTCCAGCGCCTTCCGGAATGGTTTATAAAGCCTCCATTACTTCGCCTTTTAAAGCCACTATTAAAGCTGCGACATGATGTTCATTGTTTCAATGATTTTGATTGACTGCCGTTTCAAATTGAAATCTGAAAATGCTGAAAGGTATTGTCCCGTCGAATGATGTTGGCCTTAATTTGATCGATTGAACGGTCTGTACCACTTGCGTCGTTGTTACACTTCCCTTGTCGCCAGTTGGCTCTTTCTCGAAGCGTTGAATCTCCGTTTGAAATTTCTCTTCAACCTTGTTACGGCTGCATTGATTTGGAAACGACAAGCGTAGTGATGTAAAAATAAAAATCATAAACAATATACGTATTTTGGAAAATGACCTTAATGTTGGTTGTTCATCATTTTTTTTGGCAAGCTGTTCTGTATATATCAAATTATCTGTATCTTAAGCTTGTGATTGTAATAATTCTTGTATATAAGGCAAACGCAATAATTACGCAATATCTATGTATTATGGATCGATAATTAAATCTGTTCCAATTGGTTTTAATATGACCACATTACAAGCAATTAGTTACATTAAAATTTTGAGGGGTCATAAAATAGAAATTCAGAACAGGGGAAATTCTTGTTTAATTTTTTTTTTTTATTTGTATTTTGGAATAATTATATATGGTTATTCAAATTGAGAGGACATGTACTAAACATCGACCATATCATACTACAGTTATTTTGTTAGTGTAGTAAAAAAAAACGAAATTGAAATTTTTAAAATTAACTTTGCCAGCAGATAATTTTGTTTTTGCTGTGATAAACCTAAAACCCTCCATGTGTTCAAATTAAAAGTGTGTTTGCTTAATATATTTTTTTTTTCTATCTTACAGAACCACCAGTGCAATCACTGAACTTAGTGTTGATCCCGAAGGGCAATACTAGGGGCTCTCTATAAAACTTTCTCAGGGTAACAGTAAGTTACTGAAATAGAGAGAAACCGTGTAGTACAAAGCATAACCGCGACATTTATTAAAAAAAATAGCTGTATAGTAACAAGCAGTAGGCACGAAGTTGCATTATATAGTGTAGCAATAAGAGGACCGGGAAAAGAACACTAAGATTGATGTTACCAATGGCAAGGTTGTTGGGGGGGTAGTTTTAGGAGTCAAAGCTTTCTAGGATATGCGATTCTCATAAGACTTCTTCCTAGTGTAGTTACGCCTCCTCGTGGCGACAACCGGGCAATGCATCCTAGAATGTAGCCAAGTAACTTACACGACCGTGCAATGGCGGTAAATCCATTGCCCCAAGCTTTGGTGGGACAACATACGCTGAGAGCTGCGTGGCTAAGGGGGAGCTTAGTCTTTAGTATGTGAACTCCGGGCACCAGGCGACCCCCGGTTTAAAGTAGCCTTCCCACAGTATACCGATCTCTGCTGTGGGTGACCTTCATTTCTCGGATACTCGTGGGATTCAAATGGAAACCGAATTTAAAAAAAACATAGAGGGTGATGCCTCTTTAAAAGCATCAACTTCACCAGCTATTGAGTTGGGTCTCCTAAGCTATGATGGAATGGTAGATGCCACAAGGGCCACCACTCTTGATTATCTTAACGTCCGGACCAAGGAAAAGGTGGAACAGTCCACCTCTTCTACTACGGACACCTTCTGTGACGACAACATAAGTGTAATCTCACAGTTATCGGGCACCTCAACCATTGGTGTTGATATTGGGAACATGTCCCTCAACGCCGGGGAATGGGTTAAGCTCAACTCCTTCGAAAGAAGGCGTTTTAAAAAGGGGCTCAAGGAAGGCAAAACTAGAGAAGAGGCTCTAGCTGCTGCTAAGTCCGCGACCCCTCTGAAAGCATCCTCGGGGCCTGTTGCTCCTACCCTAGACAAGAGGTCTGGTGGTAAGCGTGAGAGGTCTTTCGAGGTTGCTCCGGAACCAAATAAACCACCTGCCAAAAAAGCAAAAGAAGGGCCTTCTCCGGTAAAGCCCTCTTTCAGCCAGGTAGCAGGCAGTGTTAAGCTGGGCATCGTACCACGTGATCTCAGTGGCAATCCTCTTAGTATGGAGCAAATGGCAAACATACAGGAGTGTGTCATTGACCTCATTATTGGGATGCAAGGCTCAAACCACAAGCCGCAATTCCTTGGCTGTTTCCGGAGAACAGGTTGGCTATTTTTTATATGTTCCGATCATTCCACAGCGGAATGGATGAGGAACAGTTTTGTAAGCCTAAGGGGAAAAATTGGTCTGAACATAACTTTGGTGGAAGAGGATGATTTTCCTCGGCCAAACATCGTTAGGGGGTTCTTTCCACAGAGCCTTAGCTTAACTAGCGAGAAGATTCTCGCTACCATGGCCGCGCAGAACGATGGTCTCGCGGCCAACTCATGGAAGATACTGCAACGGACGACAACTGGCGTACTCGTCCATTTGGTTATGGCCATAGGCGAGTCTTCCATGAAGAAACTACGCGAATCCAACGGGAACATCGCATACCGCTTTGGTAGGATAAAACTCCTTCTCAAGAAGGATTCCTCCTCTACCAACCCAACCACTGGAGTCAGCTCCAGTAAGGAGGGTACTTTACCAGCCCCAGTAGTAGGCACAATCACAGACGAGGAGGCATCCAGGAACAGCAGCGCTATTGAGCATTCTGTTCCTGCTGCCTCTTCGTCGGGAGCACGATCAACGGATCTCTCCGCAACTCCTACTGTGGGATCGAGTAAATCAGCACTCACCCCGAAAATTAAGCATATGGGCGCTCGGGGTGTTACTGGGAAAAGTGGCAGAAACAGGCCAAATCCCGCAAAGCAGACGGCTGGCAAGCAGCCAGGAGCGTAGAGCTCCTTTACCCTAATCATCCAGTATGGCTGGTACTATTAGGGTACTACAAGCGAATCTGCATCACGCAAAAGGAGCTTCGGATACCTTTTGCAACAGGTTCGCGAAACAACACTTAACCCTTGGCCTTATCCAGGAACCTTGGGTTAATGGAGGAAAAATCAGAGGCCTCCACCTCAAGTCATGTAAGTTGATTTACGATCGAAGGGAGGAAGTTCCCCGAGCAGCAATATTTGTTTCATCTAATATTAACGTTCTTCCAATTCCAGAGTTCACCACTAAGGATTTGGTTGCAGTAATCCTGGAGGTTCCGACTAGCAGGGGAATGCAGGAGACAATATGTGCCTCTGCGTACTTCCCTGGTGAGTCGGTTAGTGCTCCACCTGTAGTTGTACAGGATCTGGTGGATTACTGCAACCTAAAAAACAAGCATTTCATCATAGGCTGCGATGCTAATGCACACCATATCATTTGGGGCAGCAGTGATACAAATGGCAGAGGTGAGTCCTTTTTAAATTATCTTATGAGTAGTCACATAGACATTTTAAATAAAGGTTCGAACCCCACTTTCATAAACTCGACTCGGCGAGAGGTGTTGGACCTCACTTTGTCAAGTCAGTTTATTTCCAACTCTGTTGCAAACTGGCATGTTTCAAGCGAAGCTTCTCTGTCGGACCACATGCACATCAGGTTCGATATACCGGGAGTGATCATACAGGCAACAGAGCGTCGTATCCCTTGTTTTACAAATTGGAAAACATATAGGGATATTTTATTTATCAAAGCAGACATGCTGCCAACATCTTTGAGTTCAATTAGTGACCTAGAAACCGCAGCTGGTCTGCTTAATGACGTGCTCCTATCTTCCTACGAAAGCAGCTGTGTGGTGCGTAACGTTGTGGTTAATCGCAAAGTTCCATGGTGGAACGAACAGCTGGCTAAACTTCGTAAGAAGGTTAGGAAATTATTTAATAGGGCAAAGCATTCCAATGAGTGGAATGAATATAGGCAAGCCCTAACCAGTTACAACACAGAACTAAGGCGTTCCAAACGCCTCACGTGGAGGAAAAACTGTGGAAATATCGAGGATATACCTACAGCTGCTCGACTCCATAAAGTTCTAGCTAAAGATCAGTCCAACGGGATTGGGCTTCTTCTGAAATCCGATGGTAGTTATACATCAGGTCGCAAAGAGTCGCTCGAAACCCTGCTTCAAGTGCACTTTCCGGGCTGCACTGTTTGCGACACAAATACAATCACTAACTCCATATCTGGTACACACATGGGTGTAAATATGGGTTGGGTTAATAGTTTATCCGGTAAGCTTTTTACTCCGGATAAAGTCAAATGGGCCATTAACTCTTTTCAGCCTTTCAAGGCTCCAGGAGGGGATGGAATCTTCCCAGCCCTCCTTCAAAGGGGCCTGGACTTGATTACCCCTGCTCTGGTGGCCTTGTTTAGAACTAGCTTCAATTGGGGTCACATACCACAGGCTTGGAGTCAAGTAAACGTGGTTTTTATCCCAAAGCCTGGCAATCGGCCATGTGAACTTCCTAAGTCCTTTCGACCTATCAGTCTTACATCGTTTATTCTTAAAACCATGGAACGACTTATAGATCTTCATATCAGAGACTGGTTAACGGCAACCAGACCTCTAAATCCAAATCAATTCGCCTATAGGAAAGGCAAATCCACAGAGGGTGCGCTGCATCTACTTGTCACCAAGATTGAAGCAGTCTATCGCTCGAAAGAAATTGCTCTGTGTGCATTTCTGGATATTGAGGGAGCTTTTGACAATACTGGATACGACTCAATTGCTAGGGCAATCAAGCGTAGAGGTATTGACGATCCGACTAACCACTGGATTAGTTCCATGTTGGTTAGTAGGAAGATTACATCTAAATTAGGTAATGAGTCAGTCACGATTACGGCAGCAAGAGGGTGTCCGCAGGGCGGTGTCCTGTCCCCTTTGCTGTGGTCACTCGTGATCGACGAGTTGCTTGATAATTTACATCTACTTGGGTACGATGCCATTGGTTATGCGGACGATTTGGTTATCATAGTCTCTGGAGGGCATGAACGTACGATGTCCGCCAGCATGCAACAGGCTTTGCTTGTTATTTCGAATTGGTGCACTGGGGAGGGCCTTTCGATTAACCCTAGCAAAACAGTCCTGGTGCCCTTCACCAAAAGACGTAATTTGAACCTTGGTTCAATTAGTCTTAATAATATAAATATCGGATACTCCAATGAAGTCAAATATCTGGGTGTTGTCCTAGATAAGAAACTAACTTGGAACTCTCATATTACTTCAACTACCGAACGCGCGGCCAGGGCCATGTGGGCCTGCCGGCGTATGTTCGGCAGGATCTGGGGCCTGAACTCAAAAATGATTTACTGGATGTACATCATGATAGTGAGGCCAATTGTAACATATGGGGCAATAGTTTGGTGGCCTAAGGTACAGCAAAAAGTTATTATGAACAAGCTGACCTCATTACAGAGACTAGCATGTCTCGGAATTACAGGTGCTATGCGCACCTGCCCTACGGCGGCAATGGAAGCTCTCATCGGGCTCACTCCACTTCATATCCACATCAAAAAATCAGCTGCTACCTGTGCAGCTAGATTGAAGCTCGCGAATCAATACAGTCATGATGACCATATGGGTCACCTGGACATTTTGAATGAACTTCCAGACCTGAATATGTTCTTTAGTGTCCCGGACGTTATGCCGAAAGAACTCTGCTTTGGCAGGAATTTCGTGGTAACAATCCCCGATAGAACAGACTGGGATACTGGGTTACCGCAGATGGAACCTAACAGCCTAGTCTGGTACACTGATGGATCAAAAATGGATAGTGGAGTCGGCATTGGTGTCTTTGGACCCAATCACAAAATATCGAAATCACTGGGTACTTACCCCAGTGTTTTTCTAGCCGAAATTCACGCCATCGAAATCTGCGCCTCTATTATTATGACCAAAGGTCTTAAAGGCGCATCCATCCACATTTTGTCTGACAGCCAAGCAGCACTGAAAGCATTGGCTTCTAACTGCTTGGTTTCCAAGTCGGTTCAAAGTTGTTATAAACTGCTACAATCTCTCTCTTGTCAAAACAAAGTAAGGTTGTGGTGGGTGCCTGGTCACATGGGCATCACTGGAAATGAGATAGCCGACGAACTTGCACGGGCAGGCTCGTCGACTACACTCATTGGCCCTGAGCCTTTTTGTGGTATCCCGTGGGCTTCTGCAACCTACACAATCAGTAAATGGGAAAAATACAGTGATTGACTTATTGGAACTGTATTCCCGGCCTTAGACAAGCCAAATCTTTGATCAGACCATTTCACCACAAAAATTTGGCGATCAATTTCAGCAAAGGAAATATTAGGAAACTTGTGAGTTTTCTCTCAGGTCACTGTAACCTGAGATATCATTTGAACAAAATGAACCTGTCCACAGAGACGGAGTGCCGACTCTGTTTGGAAGAGACAGAAACCGCAGAACACATACTATGTGAGTGTGTTGCTCTGTGCACACGGAGGTGGATTCATTTTGAAGAGAGGTATCTGACCCCGGAGAAATGTAAATTGGCCTCTATAAACAGCATTCTCGCCTTTATTAGAGAGGTGGAGAAGCTCCTGGAGTAACAGTACCCAATAGCACAAAAGATCTTTTAGGTCGTAGTGCTAGCCGCTTTTGGGCAGGGACGAAAAAAAAAAAAAAAAAAAAAAAAAAAAAGTTACCAATGGCAAAAATGGGATTAGTGGCTTATTGTATTTTGTATTATTATTCTTAAACGAGAAATTAATACAATTTGTTTAATATTACAAGATGTTTGAGTATTGTGTATGTATATATGCAAATTTCAAATAGTGTACTGATTATATGTGTGTACAAAATCTAGAGTATATGTACCCTAATTACCTGAGTATAGTCCGCACCTGGCGTATAACCCGCAATCTTAAACCGCTACGTAGAAGCGTGATTTGGCTATTTCATAACGTTAATAGATGATATAGTGTTGTCCCTAATTTTTAAATTGCTAATATAACGACTAAAAAGAAGAGAAAACACTATCTATCGGAAACATAAAAACTAATTTAAATGTATGATCAGTTAATATTAAATTAATAAATTCAAAATGTATAAAATTAAAAATGGTTGTATGTATTACCCGCACCTCCAAATTTCCGAAAAAAACCCTTTTTTTTTCATATAACCCCGCGGGCTATACCCAGGAAATTAGGGTATATATACCTAATTGTAAAAGGTGGTGAAAACTAAGAAACAAATAATTCGGATTAAATGTACAGTTCTATGTAAAAAAAAAGGTAAAAATTTCTTTATTAAAAAGAAAAAAAAATTATAAAAGCAAAGGTGTGTAACCATACTAGTATACCATATTTAGGATACCGAGTATCCAGTTAAAGTTTCCTTTTAACCACAAGAACAGCTGCCAAGAGTACTCTTCGGGAATGTTGGTCTGGTGAGTGATTTTTCTTAAATAATTTACTTCCTTTTTTTGAATTTCTTAAATGGTTATTTTTGTTTCGCTCTTAATAAAAGAACAATTTTTTTAGTTGTAGTTTGTTTTATAAAGAAAATAATTTAAGGATATACACTCCCGAGCAACTAAATCGGCTCAAGCCTTCAGCGCTCACAGAAAGACGATTTTTTTTAAAACGACTTAACCGATTTTCACAAGAGATTTTTTTTCGAAAGGCTGATATTTTTACTTTAACACTATTTTCATGAAAATTGGTTCAGTACTTTTTTTATAATGAATTTTGAATGGAAAAGCAACCAAAATTGATGATTATGAAAAAAAATATTGGAGATATATTAAACAAAAACAATTTTATTGGTTAATACTTAGTATTGTCCAGCCCCTTGTGTCTACAACGGTTCGGATGCGGTTCCCCATTGACCTTATTAAGGTTTTAACAAAGTCTTGGGGAATCGCACCCCATTCCTCATCCAATGCAATCTTGAGGTCACTGATGTTAGATGGTACCGGATTTCTTTCTCGGACCCTCCGTTTTATTTCGTTCCATAAATGCTCAATTGGATTCATGTCTGGACTGAGGGCTGACCACCTCATCGTCTCGAGTCCAACCTCATCCATGAACTACCGAGTGGTTCGAGCTGTGTGACACCGGGCATGAAATCTTCCCCTATATATCCTGCGTAGGGGACTATATGATCCAAGAGAATATCCTCGATATACCGTTCAGCGGTCAGACCTCCTCTACGACCTCCACCATGTATGAAAACAAGATCTGTTTTTCCCTCAAGCGATATGCCAGCCCACACCATGCACGAACCTCCGCCGTACAAGACTGTTTCAGCAAACCAGCTCTGAGACAATCGCTCTCATGGATGCCGGTAGACCCGGTCTCTCCTTTCACTACCTTGGAGACATATTCTGCGCTCGTCAGTGAATAGAACGAACCTCCATTGCTCGATGCTCCAATTGATGTGTTTGCGAGCAAATTCGAGTCGTTCTTTGCGGTGGCGTGCTGTCAATTTTGGGCCTCTAGCAGGCCGTCTTGGAGTTAGGTTGGCTTCCTTCAAGCGCTTTCTTACTGTCATTGACAAACAGCTACATCTCGAACTTGTATTAGCTCCTGCTGCACATCGACGCCCGTGATATGGTGTTTTCGCAGTGAAGTTTGTACGATAAATTGATCGTCCCTCTCAGATACCGGCTGGTATGTGGTCTCCGATTGAAGATACCAGTTTCCTGAAACCTTCTGGATACTCTTGAGACAGCAGATTGGCTCATGTTTAGTTGACGAGCAACTGCTCATTGATTGCGTCCTTCTTACAAAAAAACCAAGAAATTGTGTGGCTTTTTCTGGAGTAGTATCCTTGATTTTGAACAAACAACGAATGAAACTGATAGAGATTTGTTCAGGCCAACGTCGGATAAGTTACTTATGGCAAATATCGATCAACGTGGTATTATACAGGAGATTGTAGGATGCCAATTGTTTTCACCGAAACATCGCATTTTGCTACGATTGCTTTAATTTGAAAAGTGCTGTATACATTTTAATGATAAAGGTGCCCTTGTAAAGATAAAATAATCAGCTGGCAAAAAAAAGTTGTTTATGCTTTTTTGTACGCGCAGAGGTTTGAGTCGATTTAGTTGCTCGGGAGTGTAGTTTATCGAGAATTGGATACAAAATTTTATTTCATAGAAATACATGTCAATTTATAGCTTTCAACTATAGTTATTTAAAATGGAGTAAAATATTGTCACGTTTATCACCTTGTCAATCAAGGTTCGTATCACTGGATTGTGTATAAAACGAATCTCTTCAATTTAACACAAACGAATTTATTTATTGAACACAAAAATTAATATAACACAATTTATTAACAATAATTCCAAAATCACTTTTTATAATATTTGCATAAATTTTACTGTTCACTTATAATTTTTAAATCGCACTACAACACTTTTTAAATCACTTTTAAATTCCTTTTTAATCTTTACACTACCGCTTACCAAATACTAATGAATCCAATTTGATCTCGTTCGGTCCTAAACTAAACTTCTAGAAATTTCATGACTTTTCCAGTAAGAATAGTCTAGAAACATTTAGAACAGTTTTATCATGGAAAATTCCATTTAGTACAGTAAAACGTTGCACTCACTATTAATTTAACTTATTCTATTATACCCTAGGTGTCACCGTAACAATATTTTATTTATTGGTGCTGTTTGTGATGGAAGTGGCTTTTGTGATAATTTTCGATTTTTTTTCTTGTGTACGTGTTGGATGGTTTGTAAGATCAAAATAAAAATAAATTTTAATGGCACGAACCTACCAGCCAGGTGAAACTACTCGCATTAATACATACAGTCATTAAGACGGTCCAACAACGACCTGTTGAACTTATTTTTTGACAAGTTGAATTTCCGTCCATTCGCTTTTGGCTTTCTCCATAATTTAGATTGGTTGTTCAATTTCCTCTATTTTTTGTTTCATTTCTTGGTGTGACTGGTTTATTGTCTCCAACTGTCGCTCGTTTTGTTGTTTCATTTCGAGGTTTGACTGCTCAATTTTCTCCATTTGTTTCATTATTTGGTTTGACTGCTCTCTTTGTTGCGACATCACCTGCTTCATAGCAGCCATTAATTGCGATAAATCGAAACTTCTAGATGGTAATTGTGTTGTTTCGACCAATGCTTTACAAGCTTCTTTACTATTATCGGTGAGCAAACCCCGTTTCTCAAGTTTCTTCTTTAATTCTGGAACTCTTAATTCGGAGAGAATCATTTTCTTTGTTTTACTATTCACAATCACACCGCTTTCACCAATTGTTACATTTTTGCCTTATCAATCGAGGTTCGAATCACTCGATTGTGAATAAAACAAAACACTTCAATTTATCACAAACGATTTTTATTGAAAACTAAAAATTAATTCAACATAATTTATTAACAATAATTCACAAAATCACTTTTTTATAATATTCGTACAATTTTACTGTTCACCTATAATTTTTATATCGCTCTAAGTCAGAGTCGTTATACTGTCACTGTTGACTCTATGAGTGCTCGAATTCAACAGCCGCAAGCTGAATTTATTGTTGGCTCTTGCAAGGGTACCGATGATATCAAAGCTGTTCCGGACAGGAAGTTTATTTATGCCTCAAAATTCGCTAACACCACTGAACCGGCTGCTTTATGGGAATTTCTAAGTGGTAAGCTGGAAATCTCTGAGGATGAGATTGAGTGTCCCGTGCTTGTGTCAGTTGGCCGTGACGTTAGTCGTCTCATCTTCATTTCGTTCAAAATCGGCGTTGATCCAGTTCATTTCAGCAAACACCTTCAACCACATATACGAGTATGGCCTGCCGGAGCATTGGTCAAGGACTTTATGCCTCGTCCAAAAAACTTCAGGTAGGTGGCGGTTGTGGAATAATACTGCCATCCACCAATGTTAATAGTAACGTTTTCTATTGACCTAAACTCCATAATATTATGCCGATCATTTCATCAAATAATACCAGCAACAATATTCTTCACGTATTTTACCACAATAATAGCGAGATACGTAGCAAATCTCATTCAATTTACTCATCTATTTGTTATTTTTACGAAAACCTGGTTGAGTGCTGATTTCAAATCGGAGGAATATTTTCCTTCATGCTACACCGTTTATCGCCGTCATCGCGATTCAAATATTAGAGAGGTCACTGGTGGTGGTGTGATCGTCGCCGTTACTAGCGACCTGGAATTTGGTCAAATCAGCGTCAATTGCGACTATGGTGAGTCAATTATTGTTAAGGTCTTTATAGTGGGAGTCTATATACCGTTTGGTATTACTTCTGACGTTTACCAAGGATTTATTGAATTTATTGCCAATGATGTGAAAACTGATCAGCTGTTGATTGTAGGCGACTTTAATCTGCCAAAAGTCTCTTCACGGTTTTTATATTTATAAATCAATAAAGAAAATCACGTGGCTATCCGAGGGTTACGTCATGCAATAATGTTTCATTATCAGGTTCTCATGAAATATGTGACGCGTTTGCCAATTTTTTCAGGCCTCTTTTGATAACTCTGATACATCTAACATTTCAGGTATCGTTGACGGTCGCTATAATTCTTATCCTACAATCCAACTCGCAGAAATTATGATTGTACCGTAATATTTAGATATGACTGCTGGTGCAGGTCCTGACGGTATCGCCCCATGGATTTTGAATAAGTGTTCGATTTCTTTGTCTGTATCATTACTTTATTTGTTTAATGAGATTCTTCCAAGAGGAGTGTTTCCTGATAATTGGAAAAAATCATTTATAGTTGCTATATTTGGAGTGATATTACATGCAGAATTGAGATGCCTCTGTATGTAATATCACTCCTTTAGAAAGAGTGATATTACATGCAGAGGTATCTCAATCCTCTCGGTTATACCTAAACTTTTTGAATCGTAAGTAAAATCTAAAATTGAGATTCATATTAATAAACGTATAAGTGCGCGTCAACACGGATTCATTCGGGGTGAATCAACAATTACTAATTTGATGTTTTTTTCGGGTGATGTTTTCGAAACTGTTGGGAACCGTGGCCAGGCTGATGTTGTCTTCACAGGTTTTTCGAAAGCTTTCGATAGACTAAATCACAAAGTTCTTCTTCAGAAATTCCAATAAAATGGATAGCATCTTATCTGATATCAAGACAACAATGTATGAGTATTAAGCAGATCCGTTCGTTCGAATTTGTCATACCTTCTGGTTTCCTCAAGGCATCCACCTGGGACCTTTACTGTTCACTGTATTTATTGACGATGTTGTTCAGTATTTCAGGTTTTGTAAGTGTATATTGAATGCTGACGACTTAAAAATGTATGCTACAATTAATTATTTAATTCATACTGCGCATTTGCAAGACGAACTTGATGAGTTTTGTGATCCGCTCAGAATAAGTTGCCCTTGAACCCGAGGAAATGCAAAGTAATATCTTTTTGTCGATCACGCTTACCCTTATTTTTAACGGATGTACAGATTAGTAGAGTTTCTGATATTCGTTTGGCGTTATTTTTTCGTGTAACCTTACATTTAATAAGCATGTGGACTATATTGTAAGCAGAGGGTATTCCTTATTGGGTTTCATTAGGCGTAATGGGTGGGAATTTTGTGACCCTCTAATGTTGAAATCTCTCTATGTTACTTATGTCAGGTCCATACTGGAATATGCCCCAGTGATTTGGGATCCGTTCTATCACACGCTTTCTGAGAGAATCGAAAATATTCAAAAATAATTTTTGATTTATGCATTACGTCGTTTATCTAACTTAAACCATGGTTTTGTTCGAGAACCCTATATAAATCGTCTCGCGCTAAGAAATTTACAAACTTTAGAAAGCAGACGCAATATTGCATCTGGCATGTTTGGTCGAGATGTTTTGTGTTGTAAAATCGATTGCCCTGAGCTGCTTGAGAAGTTTTGTATTAATGCTTCTCAGCGAGCCTTAAGATATCGCCCGGGTTTATCACGTTTTCCGTTCAGTATTAATAATTTCAATAATTCTGCACCACTCCTAAAGGTTTTTAATGTCAATAATAATTATGACTGTTTTGATTTCAACCAATCAAGGAGGTTATTTGGGAAACGGATGAGGCCAACATAATTTTAATATTGTTTTGAATTAGTAATTCTTTTTATTATTTTATTGTTTTGTTTGTTTTTTAATTTTTTATATTTAGAGTTGTTAAAGATTATAAATTATGTTTTTTTTTTCACTTGTTGTGGCATTTGATAAATTATCATATTTATATTTCTACATAATTGATAAATAAATAAAATTCACTTTTTAATTTTCACACTGTCGCTTTCCAAATACTAATCATTTAATTCAGTCTCGTTCGCTTTTTATATTCTCAAACCAAAATTTCTAGAAATTTCATAATTTTCCCAGTAAGAATAGTCTAGAAACATTTAGAACAGTTTTATCATAGAAAATTTCATTTTAGTACGGTAATCTTTTCGCTTTTAAATAACTTATTCTATTTAACCCTAGGTGTCACCGTAACAGTATTTTTTTCATGGTTATAGAAAAAATTGCACTTGTTTCTCAGAAACATAATTAATTTTATCACAATAGGAAATCACATTTTATAGTAATAACACGTATAACTTAACTACCTAACCCATGCCGGATAGTTATAAAACGAATTTAAATACTTTATTTTGGACTATTTTTAAAAACACTGCGTTAGATGCAACTTAGCATCAAATATCGCAGTTATACCCCGAAATTGATATTATCATTCAAATATCTACAAGAGAAACAGATGGACACGGTTCGGATTGTTTTGTACGGTGTCTTCAACTTCGACATTACAAAAGGAAAAAAAAAACAATTCAAAAATTCAATTTGAGATTCGTTTCCAGCGCCAAGGATAGCACAACCCTCAGTGAAATTATTTAGACATAATGTTTCATGTAAGCGTTCCATTACATACTTTTCTTATCGTAGATACAGTATTATATTTGCAATAACTTGTAAAGAAAATGTATCGTAACGTAACTTTGTAAATTCTAGAACATCGGGGCTGAATTCTTGATTACGTCTAAAAATTTATTTTTTTCGAATTCGAATTAAGAATAATGCAGAAAAGGGCACAACTGGACTGTAAAGCGTTCTTTACTATTTGATGTTTGATCACAGCACAAAACATTTAATTTAACAATAATCTATATTACAAAATGGAGGTTGATCGAACGTGATTCAAGATCGGAAAAGCTGTTGTCTTTGAACTCAACCTTATATGAAAATTCTAAGAATGTGTGCTGTAATGATCATTATGATCATCAGACAAACGTAATACCACAACATTGAAATAATTTAGAATTTTGAAATGATTTCACATATATGAACTGACTTATATTTTTAGAGTTTTTTTGGCACACACCCCAAATAATTAAAGATGACATGAACTACTAATATATACATACACATAGACAATTAAAATCTAAAAATATATCCCATTGATTGTGCTAAATTTTCCGATGGTGTTTCCACTGTTGTAAATATTAGTACATTTTTGGAAATGCTACTTATCGCAAATTTTCATGTTGAATTACGGTATTTTGTATGAAAGGCACTAGTAAATAGCGTATGTTTGCACATTGAAAATTTTGTTCTATCAAGAATACGTGTGCTCACTAAAAAGATCACTTTTAAAGTTATTGGGATTACGAATTAAAGTGATTTTAAATTTAAGAAAATTTAAAAAAATTAATTGTAAGTAAATTATTTTTATTTTAATTAATTAATTATCTGTGGAAATTTGGTTGTCGTAATAGTTGCATAATTTTTCGTTATTTTTAATAATTTTTTTTTTCAAGAAAATTATATAATTGCCGTGATTCAATAAGTAAACATGTTATTTAATAACTTATTGGAAGCAGTAAAAAACTCCCCATTTAAAAGTCCTATTACAAGCGCTAATTGTGATAGTAATATAAATGGAGCGCAACAACAATTTGAACGACAAATTCAAGCGGCGGCCACGCCAACTCATGTGAATTTAGGAGATTCATGTGAATTTGGTTCCACAAAATATTTTGCACTTTGTGGATTAGGTGGTGTTGTTTCCTGTGGTCTAACTCATACAATGGTCGTACCTCTAGATTTGGTAAAATGTCGGTTACAAGTCGATTCTGCAAAATATAAATCAGTATTCAATGGTTTCCGTGTGACCTTAGCCGAAGAGGGTACTAGAGGTTTAGCAAAAGGATGGGCACCAACATTCTTTGGTTATTCGATGCAGGGTTTGTGCAAGTTTGGCCTGTATGAAGTATTTAAAGTATTCTATTCGAATTTAATTGGAGAAGAGAATTCATATTTATGGCGGACATCACTTTATTTATCCGCATCAGCTTCAGCTGAATTTTTCGCTGATATTGCTTTATCTCCAATGGAAGCTGCTAAAGTAAGAATACAAACGATGCCTGGTTATGCAAATACATTACGGGAAGCTTTACCAAAGATGTACCAACAAGAGGGCATGAATGCATTCTACAAAGGCTTAGTACCACTATGGATGCGACAAATTCCATATACAATGATGAAATTTGCTTGTTTTGAACGTACACTTGAATTACTCTATAAATATGTTGTACCAAAACCACGTGCTGACTGTTCCAAGGGTGAACAGCTTATTGTTACATTTGCCGCTGGTAAGTACAATTTTTAAAGTAACTAAAATATAAATGTTAACCCATTGTTATTTTATATTTTAAGGTTATATTGCTGGTGTCTTCTGTGCTATTGTCTCACATCCAGCTGACACAGTTGTCTCAAAATTGAATCAAGAGAAAGGAGCTACAGCTATGGACGTATGCAAAAAATTAGGTTTTGCTGGTTTATGGAAAGGTTTAATGCCAAGAATTGTAATGATTGGTACGCTAACAGCGGCCCAATGGTTTATTTATGACGCGGTTAAAGTATATTTACGTATGCCACGACCACCACCACCAGAAATGCCGGAATCATTGAAAAAGAAAATGGGTTTAGCTTAAAAATGGAATTCAACAAACAATAATAAAAAAAAATTTTGTGTACAGTTAATGTAAATAAACGAATAAAAAGCAATTTATTTTTAGATTCAGAGTACAAGAATTTCTTTTGATTCACTGCCATTTTGGAATTACAAATGCAAAATTGTAAATTAAGAAAGGAATAATGTAAATCGTTTTTTTAATAAATAAAAGTCCACAAAATTTTGTTCAGTAAAAAATATTATGCACATAAAATATATTTATCGTGCTCAACCAATTTTACCAAAATTAAGTGTTAAAGAGCCCTCCTCTAATGATCTTTTGAATAAAAAGGTTACGATGGCTCACATATGGTAAATAAATCAAATAAATGATGCATGATTTACACGTTACAACAATTTTTTCCAACTTCTTTTGTTGAGACTTAGAGCTAAACGCAATACAAAATATTTACATGCGATAAAAAGATAAAAACATAAAACAAAACTGTCGCGCATGCTATAATTTTTTGGCGGTATCAAATCGACGATGTAATTTTGGATGAATGCGGTGATACTACTTTATTTATCAAAATTACGACTTATTTTGGCTAAAATGAAAACTACTCGAACGTAAATTTTAATTTTTAATTAATTAAAGGTTTTAAAAAATAAAAATAAAGAGCTATAAAAATTTGACAAATCGCAATTTTTATTGTGTTTGTTGTTATTTGTTTCCATTAAATATAGTATACTCGGGTTGAGTATATTTTATAGTCAAAAAATTTTTTTTATGGAAACAAACTTAAAGAAAACGAAAAAAAATCCAACAAAATTTTGTTTGTTTATATTGTTACGGTGACACCTTGGATAGAATAGGTTAGGTTAGGTTTGGGTGGCGGTCCGCTAGGACCAGGCATAGACACAAAAATGGTCCGTAGCCATACCACGAATAATTGTTTCCTCCAACTCATTGGAACCATTTTAAGCTGCTAAAAAAGCGCTAGATACACCTGACGTCCATCCTACAGAGGTAGGATAGAATGGAATAAGTTAAATTAATAGTGCAAAGTTTTACTGTACTAAAATGGAATTTTCCATGATAAAACTGTTCTAAATGTTTCTAGACTATTCTTACTGGAAAAATCATGAAATTCCTAGAAGTTTAGTTTGAGTATACATATAAGGAACGAACGAGATCGAATTGGATTCATTAGTATTTGGTAAGTGATAGTGTAAAGATTAAAACGGAATTAAAAAGTGATTTAAAAAGTGTTGTTATGCGATTTAAAAATTATAAGTGAACAGTAAAATTTGTCCAAATATTATAAAAAGTGATTTTGAAATTATTGTTAATAAATTGTGTTATATTGATTTTTGTGTTCAATAAATAAATTCGTTTGTGTTAAATTGAAATGATTTTGTTTTATTCACAATCCAGTGATTCGTAACAACATTGTTACGTTTTGCCTTGTCAATTAAGGTTTGTATCACTGGATTGTGAATAAAACAAAATCAATTCAATTTATCAGCGACGAATTTATTTATTTCACACAAAAATTATTACAACACAATTTATTAATGATAATTCACAAAATCACTTTATATAAATTATTCGCAAAATTTTACTGATCACTTTTACTTTTTATTTTGCACTAAAACACTTTTAAAATAACTTTTTAATTCCTTCATGAAGTCCGTTCCGAAAATGACCTTGTATACAATATCGGCGACCAGAACTTCGTGTGGGAAAAGAATCCTTATGTTCACGATCTTTTTCCCTTTTATTATTGCACTCTCTCCATTTGCCAACAGCCGCACAGCATCTGCGATTAAATCCTTCCGGAAAATTGTGTGGATTGCTCCGGTATCCAGCGTAATGATACACTTCCTCGCATCAACATTGCCCTTGATTGTTAGGCTACTTCCGCCTCGTGCTACACTCGTAACAGGAATGAATGTTATAGGGCAATCAGACGGCGAAGCCAGCTTCGGTTCCTTCAAACTGATTTCTAACCTTTCCACTTTACCGACTGTCGCCATCCGTTCATCCGATACCTGCTCTCTTCTTAGTGGTATTTGCGCAGAAGTTGGTGATTCGTGCCGTTTCTCTATTGCTTATTCGCAACAATCTCGTGATATATGGCCAATCTTGTTACACACCCAGCTTCTTAGCTCGCTGCCTCTAGACTTTTGTATCGACCCTTTGACGTTCGCCTGCATGAAAGGTGTCGATCTTCTTTCTCCCTGTATTACTCTCCGACAGTCGCTTGAGATGTGACCCAACTTGTCACACTGCCAACATCTAAGCCTGCCACTTCCGAATTTTAGTATCGTCCGCTCTTTGTACCCGTTGGTGTCTAAATTCATTTGGCGCCTAAATAAATATGACGATCTAGTAATAGTCTGCGCAGCCTCGACCGTTAACCCAAAAGCAACGGTTTCGGGGAAGGTGGCTTTAGGTGACAACATCACCGCCCTGCGTGTCTCCGGATCTCGAATGCCGTCAATGAATGCGTCAATTTTTAGCCTTTCCATATAATCGTTGTTGGCAATGGCCGATATTGGCCTTGAGTGTTGAGTGCGTTTTCAAAAAATTAAATTTTGAAGAACTTTTATTAAACGAACGATTCGTATGGATTAGGGTTTTTTAACTAGGTAATTAAGGGGCCCATTCCATGTACTAGCCAAACCTTTGTCATCATTGTTGGCAATGGCCGACATCGGCCCTTGAGTGTTGAGTGCGATTTCAACAAATTAAATTTTGCAGAACTTTTATTAAAGGAACGATTTGTATGGATTAGGATTTTTTAACTAGCCAAACTTTTGTCATCATTATTGGCAATGGCCGATATCGGCCCTTGAGTGTTGAGTGCGTTTTCAAAAAATTAAATTTTCCAGCACTTTTATTAAACGAAGGATTCGTATGGATTAGGGTTTTAACTAGGTAATTAAGAGACCTATTCTATGTGCTAGCCAAACCTTTGTCATCATTGTTGGCGATGGCCGATATTGACCCTTGAGAGTTGAGTGCGATTTCAAAAAATTAAATTTTGCAGAACTTTTATTAAACGAACGATTCGTAGGGATTAGGATTTTTTAACTAGGTAATTAGGGGCCTATTTCATGTACTAGCCAAATATTTGTCGTCATTGTTGGCAATGGCTGACATTGGCCCTTGAATGTTGAGTGCGATTTCAAAAAATTAAATTTTGCAGAACTTTTATTAAACGAACGATTCGTATCGATTAGAGTTTTTAAACTAGGTAATTAAGGGGCATATTCCATGTGATAGCCAAACCTTTGTCATCATTGTTGGTAATGGCATGTTGTGCCATAAAACGCTCTCATTTATCACAAATACCTAGTGTTTCCTCGGCCAAACGTGATCAAAAATATCATGATAACTGCACGTCAATTACTTATGACCTTAACTTCATTCCGTTGAATTTTATGTCAAACCCGAGGAAACCACCAACATGAAAAAATAAAAACAAAGGTTAAAATTAAATGTCAAATAATTTAATTTATTCTGACTTTTTTTATTAAAGATAATTAATTATAAGTTTTTGTAGTATTTGAAACTATTAAATATTTCCAGTATGTATATATTACGGAAATTGAAATAAATTAAAATTATTAATTAAGTTTCTTTTGCATAAAAAAAAACAATATTTTTTGACAGGTAAAACCAAAAAAATTCTAGGATTTTTTTGGTGATAAATGAGTAAGTTTTATGGCGAAACGTGATAAAAAATATCATGATAATTTTTATCAAATTTGCCTGAGGAAACACAACCATTTTCAATTTATTGATTTATTTTTTCCCAAAGAATTCGACATAAGTATAACTTTCGGAAAGGGCCTAAATATCGAGAAAAAAAATTTTGTTTACATAATTCGTTATAAAGTTTATAGAAGTCGTTCATAGAATCGAGTAAAAAACGAATCCTCGATTGATGATTAATCTTTACTCTCGGATTTTTATCCATTTACCATCGTTCATAAAATCGGGACTGCATATTATATCTGTTAAAGGACGTGTTCGGTCTGGCCAAAATGGACGTGTTCAATAGGGCAAAAATGATAAAAAATATCATGATATTTTATCCCACCCTAACTTCATTTCGTGATACTGTACGTCAAACCCGATTGAACAACCAAAATTGGAAAAAAATGATAAATTGATTTTAAATTTAAATGTTACATTTTGTTTTAAATCGCTTTGTAAAATTCAATAAACTCATTTTGTCGTCAGGTTTTTAACTAAATGTATATATTTTTTAATTATTTTTTGTTTATAAATTATTTTGATATTGAAACTATTTGGTTTTTATCCAAATATTGGACGTGTTCAATCGGGCAAAAATGATAAAAAATATCATGATATTTTATCCCACTCTAACTTCATTTCGTAATACTATACGTCAAACCCGATTGAACAATCAAAATTGATAAAAAATGATAAATTGATTTTAAATGTTACATTTGGTTTTAAATCGCTTTGTAAAATTCAATAAACTCGTTTTGTCGTCAGATTTTTGATTAAATGTTATATTTTGTAATAATTTTGTTTTTATAAATTATTTTGATATTGAAATTGTTTGATTTTTATCCAAATATTGGAGACACAAATGATTTTAGTTTGAGTTTTATTGTGTTTGTATTCTCAGACAAATCTTCGAAACATAAATGATTATTTATGTTTAAATAAATAGGTGACTGTGTAAATACCATATAAATATCTTAAAAAAGCAATTTTAATTTAATTTAAATACCGAAAACATCATAAAGAAAATAAATTCAAAATTGACAGCTGGAACCTAAACAACCAAGAAAAAAGTTGGTTTTTTTGTGTGATAAATGAGTGCGTTTAATGCCAAAAGTGATAAAAAATATCATGATATTTTTTATCATTTTTGCCCGATTGAACACCGTATTACGTTAATATATTTCAAAAAAAAATTCTACAAATAAAACTTATTACAAAATTTGAAAGAGACAATTATTTCACTTCTGTCAAAATTATTACAAAAACAAAATTATTACAAACACGTCCTTATTTCTGTAAAAAAAAAAAAAAAAATTGCACAAAAAATTATATTTTTTTATTTTATTTGAAACGTTGATATACCGTACGGTAAAAACTAGAAAATTCAAAAATTTCAATTTTTTCATGTTGGCAAGCTTCTAGTACAAACATGCTGGTGATGCACATAAACTCGGCATCAGAATTCAGTTCAAACGAACGCGCCGAATAAATTAATGTCTTTGCTAGTAATACAACCACCTGCCAATCCAATATCATTGTTAGTTTAAAAAGAGATACGACTTAAGATACAATTTTTATTTTTTTTTAATTTTTATTGTTTTGCATTATTTTGTGTTTTAGTATATTTGAATTGGTTTGGTCAAATATTTAATTGTTGTTATAATATGTAATATACATAGTTTTTGTGAAAATATGTAAAACAAATAAAATAATCTAACAACATAAATAACAAAAATACAAGAATGACGGTGAGCGCATATTTTTTTAATGAATTTCATAAATAAATGTTTTCTCCTCAATTAATATAATTTTGTGTGAATAAGATATATATTCAGTTAATTAGATTTATTTATTTGTGGTTATGATTTCATTATGTATTTTGATGTTCGACGAAAACGCCACACCTTAAAATTATTTACATACATTAAATCCAAACTACGTTCGATTATTTATTAGATTTAACTATTTATTCTACGGATAGTTAAAATAAATTTTGTTTATAAACATTGAAGACGCGGGGTGCTTGTTTATTTATTTAAATCATTTCGATTTAGCGAAATACATACATCAAAATACAATATAGCAACTAACCCTCAATGGCACAATGATGACGGTGACTACCAAACAATCTCCTCTTCGTAATATAAATAAATTAATTAATGTTTGGAACGAAAAAAAAAGTTTAGTTTTTCCTATTTTCTCCACTTCAGTGGGGCTATTTCCATAAATAAAACCAATTTATAAAAAGCTCCTTGAGCCGGGTGCAAATGCTTTTTGTCCAATTAGCAGCCGTTCAACCGTTACGAGGTTTATATAAAAATGTTAAAAAAACAATTTTTAAATTTTCCGTTTCTTCTTCACTTCAATGTCGACGAGCGAACCGCGTTTATCGTTGTTTCGTGCATTTTATTTCATATGTTACCGAAATATAAGTATAGATATTTAGTAAGGTTACTAAGGTGATTTTTTTTTATTTCAGAAAACCTTATCACTTCTTCTAATAGCGTTAAGTATTTGCCGTGGACAAATCCAAAATCCACAACAAATAAACACAAGCCCAAATAATATACTATTGTCATACAAAAATACTGATGGTAATCAAATCAACAGCCAAAATCAATATAATCCATATAGAACTAATCAAAATGATCAGAACGAGAACAGTAAAAATTATCAATATTCATTTACGCCCTATGGTGGAAATAATCTCCTCAATAGCAACTATGATGCAATCGACCAGAATTTATATTGCCCGGAATATTGGATTGCATATCGACAAACGTGTTATCGTTTCGTAAAATCACCTCGTCGAAATTGGTACGATGCGAAAAAAATTTGTAAAGCTTACAATGCGAATATTATGAATGTGGATAATGTCGATAAGCACAACTTTATTATAAAAACGTTGAATTTACAAAATCAGCGACAAAATCGGTATTATGTTTCGGCACGTGAAGTCTCCAAGGGGAGTTGGTTAAATGACGATGGTTCATCGATTCCGAGTGAAATTGGACGCGTAAAAGAAGACAGTCAATTCGAGAAGGATCACTACGACGCCCTTGATCCTGATTCGAATCTTGGTAAAGATAAAGATCGCTTGGTTTATGGATTCTCGACGTACGATAAAAGTTGGGGGCTAATCCCAACTCGGAATCTCGAAGCCAATTTATTCATTTGTGAATCACAACAGCTCTACAATGCGAATAATTACAATATTTATACGGACGATAAGCGGGGGTATGATTATGGGTACGATGTGATTGATATTGAGAAAATTCCGCGTGGTCCTTACTTTATTAGACAACCGAAGAATACGATTTTTGACACGAATCGGCGTAAAAATGAAGTGACAATGCAATGTTTGGCTGGCGGGTACCCAACCCCCACGTATAAATGGTTTAAAGAAGAATATCTGAACGATTCGCTAACATTTACACGCATTGACCCGTTAAAGAATTCAAGGTATACGCTATCGGGTGGAAATTTAATTATTACAGATCCTAAACAATCAATCGATCAGGGAAGACATCATTGCGTGGCGGAAAATAAATTTGGCCGTATTTTAAGCGAATCGATCAATTTTAATTTCGGATTTATTATGGAATTTAATTTGAAGCGGTCAGCCGAAGACGGTCAAATGACTTGGGGAAAATCAATTTTCTGCGACCCTCCACAACATTATCCGTCTGGTGATTTTTATTGGTCTCGTGATTATTTCCCGAATTTCGTCGATGAGGATCAACGTGTTTTTGTAAGTTACGATGGTTCATTATATTTCTCGGCTCTAGAGGCGGTCGATAGTGGATCATATTCCTGTACGGTTAAAACTAGTCAATCTGATACCGGACGAAACGGACCATTTTTCAAGTTGAATGTACGCCCATCACAGGCATTTCAAGATTTAATCATGGCGAATACATTTCCGAAAGTGTTCCCTGAAGCACCGATCGCCGGACAGGATATACGATTAGAATGTATGGCATTCGGATATCCAATTCCACATTATAATTGGACACGCCGGGATGGTGTATTACCAAGAAATTCACAAATCTTAAATTATAATCGAGTACTGGTGATACGAAACGCAACTATCAATGATAACGGGGATTATATATGCACAGCTAAAAATGATCACAAATCGATTCAGAAGAGTATCGCTCTTAATATCCAAATGATCCCGCAATTTACGATTCCGTTACGTGATCGTATCAAAGACTATAACGGCGAAGTCAGTTTTACATGTGAAGCATTTTCGGTTCCAGACTCGAATTATACGTGGTACAAGAATGCTGAAAAGCTGGATCGTGAGTCACTCGATCGGGACAAATATATTATACAAGATAATGTGTTGACGATTAAATATTTGGACCCGCTGAAAGATGACGGGATGTATCAGTGTCGCGCAGAAAATCAATTACACGGTGTATACTCATCGGCACAGTTAAGAGTTCTTGGAATGAAACCATCATTTAAAAAACAACCATTAGAATCGGAAATTTATGCTACGTATAATGGAAACACAACAATTGAGTGTAATCCGGAGGCGGCACCACGTCCTAAAATTACTTGGAAGAGGAATGGTGATGTGATTGGTTCGGGTGGTCATCGACGAATATTGCCTAGTGGAACTTTAATCGTATCACCTACGTCTCGAGATGATGAAGGAGTTTACACGTGTGTTGCGGTAAATTCATACGGCTCAGACGAATCTGAGGCCAGATTAATAGTATTACGTGAGTATTCCAAATTCATTTATTTAAAATTTTATAATCTGGATTCTGCTCTACTAGAATTATGAATTGAAAAAACTAACTATCCAATTCGACGCTATTTTCGACGGCTATTATTTTGTGTTTTGTATTATAATGTACAGAACTTAGCCAGTTCGATTAGCTCTTTTATCTTTTTCCCACTAGCTTTTTATACTTGTGCTTCATCGGTGCTATACACTCCATTGTGCATTGATCGCCAGTTAAAGATATCATAAAAAATTGCGTTAAGATGAAGAAATTTAGAAAGAAAATAGGTGTTTGCCTGAAGACAATACGGACATTGCAATAGTTTTCATTGTGTCCCGAAAAAAATTGTTTTTTGGACTGGTATTTATCGTTGTCCATTTTTAATCTATATCTGAAAATCTTATTATGTATATTATATGTGTATCCTGTTATCAATCGATTTGTATTTTTTATGTATTTTTATGTTTTATATTTAACTTTTCTAAACCAAGTATATTTTGGAGGAGTTGCATTGTTTATCAGAGTTGAATAATCCTTTTGTTCTTGTGGTAAATTCGTAGTCTTTTTTCCAATCATTATATATTAATTTTTTTGTTATGATGAATATATCTTGTATTGGTATTTAATTGTTAAATTAATTTTGGTTGCTCATCTCTACTGCCATTTTCGCCAGGCTATCAGCAAACTCATTACCTTTGATCCCAATATGTGCTGGAATCTATTAAATTTTTACCTCCGCGTCTGGTTTTTTATTTAACATTTCTGATATTAATGATTCGTAGGATTTTGGTTTTTGAGTGCTAATGCAATTTTTCAACGATATGCAACAACTTTTCGAACCTGTGTATTATAATTTTTTTGTGTTTCTTATTTATTTAATTTAGAATTGCCGTATAGACTGCTATCATCTCTGTAGTTTTATGAATGAAGTTTATCTTAAATGAATATTAGATTTTACAACAACAACAAACATGCGTTTGTACAAAGCCTACATTCGGGTGAATTTATTTATGTACAAAGAAAAATTCATTCAAATCAAATATTTGAAATAACAAATACGCAAATTTTGAAATAACAAATACGCAAAATTTACCAAGATTTAAACGATTTGAGCTTTCACACAGCCAATCCCCGTAAACTTATTAAGGGATCAAAGCGTTAACCTATTAATCGACAATGTTTGACAAATTAAAAATTTAATCTTATACTTGTCTAAGAAAATCGACATCTCAAAACTTACCTCTATCGGCAAACATCTCACTATGATTTTTTGATAGGCCTATGCGTATACTTTCATATTGGGTTTACCTTGAAAAATTGAAACCTTGAAAACTTGAAAAATTGGATATTATGCATGTCTAAGAAAATCGATATCTCAAACGTTTCTTCTATCGGCAAACATCTCACTAAGATTTTCTGATAGGCCTATAAGTATACATACTTTAATCATGCATAGTTGCTAAAATTTTATATTGGGTTTACCTATTGAAATAACGATTATTCGAAAACTAGAAAAATTGGACATTATGCATGTCTAATAAAGTCGATATCTCAAAACTTTCTTCTATCGGCAAACATCTCACTATATTTTTTTTTTAAATATCGCATAAGTACCTATATCATTTAAAAAAATTATTTTTTTGGGATAGTAAAAAAAAAAAATTACCTATATCATACAAATAAACCTAAAAATATTAAATCAATCGATCCTGGAGTGTACAACGATCCAATACGATCCAATAGAAGATTCAAGGAGGACATATCAGAGGCAACGTAAATGAAACATCTAAAAAATAAAGAGAAATATTGGTGGCTGTGCCAAAACAATGCACAATCCAGGACCAATGTGTCTTAAAACACAACTAAGTTGTAAACCCATACTAACACTTATCTTGTCATTTTAACCATAAACATATAAATAATGAATTATTTTTGATTCAATACTATTTTTATATTCGAAGTAAAATACCAAATTTAATTTTAGCAACATAAAATTCTTAAACAAACAAAAAGTAGAATATGAAAAAATTGTGAGTCAAAATATATTGCCTTAGTGACGAAAATTTATTTCAAAAATGAAAATGTTCGTAAGTTGTTTTTATAAATTATGTTTAACTTACTATAAAAATACAAAAATGTAAATAGTGAAAATAAACAATAATTTATATATATAAAAAAAACAAGGTCCCCGATTCGCGGTTTAATTTCCTACTATCCGAAGAAAACAAATGGAAGAGTGAATCATTTAAAAGATTTGCTTGACGATTATAAAAATTCAAAAAAGGAGCTAATATAACTGGATTTGCAGAAACAGATTCAACATCAATCCCCAGCATTTCACAAAAACGAAAATATAATTTTCTTAAATTTACGAGAACTTTTTACATAATAAAGATAGAAAGCTTATCAAATCTGAAACATGTTTTATTAAATTTTTATTCCACAGAAGAACTTCGGTTTACAGCAGCCTTGCGACAACGTATTATTACACAAATCGGTGGTTATCTGTCATTGCGGTGTGATGTTGTATACGACGAAATCTTGGACATAGCATTCTTATGGACATTTAACGGGTTACGACTTAACGAAGAAGAAGATCAACGAATTGTAAATAACAAGCAACATTTAGAAACTAGTTATTGAAAATTTCTAATGTCTATCTCTTTAATATTCCAGACAATCGACTATAATACAATTGAGATCCGTAATGTTAGTTTGCGTGACACAGGAACTTATGAATGTATTGCCAAATCGGCAGTAAATCAAATAACATCACAAGCCATGGTCATTGTGCAAGGACCGCCGGGTGCTCCGGGCGGTGTCAAAGTATATGATGTTAAAAAAACGTCGGCCGTTATAGATTGGATCGATGGAACGGATAATGGAAGAACAATTGAATCCTATACGATATTTGCGCGGACCAACTGGAATAAAACTTGGGTGACGGTGGCTGAAAGTATTAGGCCTGTATATGATCGAGCCTCAAAACGGCAACGATTCACTGTCGAAAATTTAAACCCATGGAGTGGTTACGAATTTAGTGTAGCTGCGGTTAATGATTTAGGTGTAGGCCTGGCATCGGCTCCATCTCCATTATTCAACACGCTAAACGATCGGCCATATATAGCACCACGAAATGTCGGTGGCGGTGGTGGTAAAATTGGTGACCTCTCAATTAGTTGGTCGCCACTCAAACCAGAAGAGCAACACAGTAAAGGTATATATTACAAAGTTTTCTGGCGTCTATATAAAAACGAATCTGAATGGCAAAAAAAGGAGATTAAGAGTACAGATGGCGGAAATCCTGATTCTGCAGTGGTTCGCGTTCCAGCCGCGAATTACTATACTCAGTACGAAGTTAAAATTCAGGCATTCAATGATGTGGGTTCAGGGCCTGAATCATCTCCCGTTGTTATATATTCAGCTGAGGGTATGCCCCAAGTACAACCACAGCTACCAGTTGCGGTTGGTTACAATTCAACAGCTTTAAATGTATCATGGGAGGCGGTCGATTTAAGGCGCGAATTAATTCGCGGCAAATTGATTGGACACCGTTTGAAGTATTGGAAGAAAGATCATAATGAAGAGGATGCTGTCTATTATTTATCGCGCAAAACTCGAAATTGGGCCTTGATCGTTGGTCTCGAGCCCGACACTTACTATTTCGTTAAGGTGATGGCTTTCAATTCAGCTGGTGAGGGTCCAGAAAGTGAGCGATATTTGGAGCGTACATATCGCAAAGCACCACAAAAACCACCATCAGCGGTTCATGTCTTTGGTGTTAATCCGTCCATGGTGCGCGTTGTATGGCGTTACATATCGCCCGAAATTGATGAAGAACCCGTATCCGGTTATAAGGTTCGCGTATGGGAAGCGGATCAAGATATGTCGACGGCGAACGATACATTTGTGCAATTGGGTCAAAAACTTGAATGCTATGTAGATAATTTAACACCAGGCAAAACTTATAAATTACGTGTGCTCGCATATAGTAACGGGGGTGACGGTCGCATGAGCTCGCCTACCCATACGTTCCAAATGGGTGTGACCCAGGCAAGAAATTCCTTAGAAAATAATCGTATTGATCGCATTTTATTAGGCTTCTGCCTATTTTTATCAGTCATCCGACTCATCAGGTATAAAATCGACGATGCTTAAAAATTATGTCAGTCACTTGCGGACCTAAGTTCGCTTAGCTCAAATCTGTTTTATTTAAGTAAAATCTCCGTCCATAGAGTTTTTTTTTATTTTGTTTTTTGACAATATATCATATAAATGAATTTTATTTTGTAATAAAATAATAAATTGAATTCGAATCAAGCATTTTTAATTTATTTATTTTTACAAAACTTCGAATTATTATTTATATTTAAATAAATAGGTGACGGTGTAAATACCATATAAAAATCTTAAAAAATCAAATTTAATTTAAGTACCGAAAATATCATAAAGAAAATAAATTCAAAATTGACAGCTGGAACTACAAAAACCAAGAAAAAAGTTGGTTTTCTTGTGTTATAAATGAGTGCGTTTAATGCCAAAAGTGATAAAAAGTATCATGATATTTTTTATCATTTTTGCCCGATTGAACACAAGGGTTGTTGTAAATTTCTTAACAAAATACAGCTATTGTGTTTGGTGTATAAATATTAACGTAGTCCATACATATTACTATCTTCGGTGTAAACTCGGTATGAACCGAATCGTTTTGCTTATGGGGATTATTTTTTTTTTGGTTACTGGGGCAATGTGTAAAAAATCAATGAAACCAAATTATAACAGAATACTCTTTGCTCATCCCTGAAACTGTTATAAATGTTTGTTTTTACTGGTTTCACGAATAGTGCATAAAAAATTATTAAAAATTGGCAGAATATGGCGACGCTTAAATAGACAAAAAAATTTAATTAAAATAAATAGATTCTTACTGCCAAAATAAATATATTTTATCTTCGCCGATAAAATTAAGAATTCTGTGTTCATTCGTTGCTAGTTTGTTACGGTTTTTATTAAAATTAAAAAATGTGAATATATTTTGTTGATATTTTTGTAACTGAGGAGTCCGATCAAAACAATCTCGCCAAAAATCTGCAATTTGATATTGAACGTTAAAATCACAGTAAGAATGATTTTCAAATGCATCGAAATTGAAAATTACTAAATTTTAGCCAAAGGTAATTATTTATTGTCATATAAACTAATTTTTCTTAAATTAATTAAAATTCTCTTGTAAAATCGATGGAAATGAGCGTGTTTTTTTTTTTTTGCAACAATATCGCTAACGGTACTTTGGTGTGTAAGGTGTTTAAAGGATTTTTATGATGTGGTCATTTTAACGAGTCAGTAGTTCTAGTGTTAAAGCCAAGAGTTTTGTCAACATAGCCTAAAGTGCTTTGAATACCAATCGCTCAATTTTTAATTACCACAAATATGAAGTTTAGAGACCTTCATACTGCTGGCGTCGACTTTGAATATTCGGTTGCCAAACATCGCAGATAATGGCCCATCAGCGTTAAAGAAAAATATTATTTATTAGATACATTTATAAAAATGCACTTTATTTATTCAGTTGCAGGAATAAAATCGGATCAGTACTGCAGGATTTTGTTTTATAGTTGTAAAACTAACTGAAATTTATCTAACTCGGTCAAAAACAATTTGGTATTTTCTTTAAAGGAAGGAGTGAGTTGACAATAATGTAAGTATAATTTAAACGGGTTTCAAGCAATGGATAGGTTAAAACTCAAAATATTATTTTCCCATTCCGCAGGACTACAATCCACCAGTAATAATGGATTTATATAATAATGAAAATCAGTTAAACCCTTCATCCTCGTCGGTATATACGATCTCATCATCGCCATTTAACAGTCAATCCGCGGCAGCAATAAAATTTAAAAAAATTTTTGGTTCATCACCTCATGAAGAACCTTTGGAAAATAATATAAATTACATCAGTTCAACAAAAATTGAGTGGACCGATAACACAATTTCGATAATTGTAACAACCCTAACATTATTACTTGGTATCATCATAATTGGAGTTATAGTGGTTAAATGGTTGAATAAAATTCCGTGCGCCCAAAATCGGAATAGAAGTAACTTTACTGATGCAATTCATTATTTAAATAAGGAGAGTACAATCGAAGCAAATTATTTAAAAGATAATTACGAAAAAATTGCGGAGGAAAACTATAAAATTAATTTAAAGAGAAACGTAAGGTTTCTTTTAAAAATGTCATCCAGCTCGTTGACGCAGAACGAACATCTTAAATTGAATTTATCGCCTCCTCCGCTACAGCCACAATCAATTCAATCAGATGATAAAATAACAAATGTGCCGTTATCGCCAACCATATCACTTCTTTCACAACCAGCTGCCCCGTTACCACCATCCCCGCTGCTACTAATCAAATCAAATAACTTTCCAACTCCGCCCAATCATACACCAATTAACTCAACAAATGCTAGTCCAATTGTAATTCCTTGTTCGATTCAAGTCCCCGTTACCATACCATTGGCTCATCCGGTTAATTTTAATGATGAATGGATAAAAGATTCCGGATCTCCAACACCAGTCGCAATTTCAGTAACCACCAGCGTAGTGAGCAATAATTTTACGTTTTCACCACCGTCTTCATTTAACCTGCACCAAACTCATCATTGTACACAAGTCACGACACATTCTCCACAATTGATCAATAGCAATATAAAATTAGGAAACTACTTCCGTTTTCCGGATGTCGATATATTTTCACCGAAATTTTGTTGTGATGTCCCCATAATGAGTAATAATAACAGTATTAACATACGTCGATCACGCCTCAAATCAATTTCACTCGATTCCGACAATGCTAAAATAATTGAAGATAGTTTGATTGGTTCTATGTTTGGAGGGACTGTTGGTGGGGATATAAATACAACTGATGATACTGGGAATATGCCACCGCCGTCAACATCTATAGCAGATATATCACAAACAGATATTACGGAAGAATCTCATCTTCAGCCAGTTGAACCTACGTCATTATCACAGCGTAATTTAAATAAAAATAATTTAAAAATTAATTTAGTTGATAGTAACTATGATTTATGTGCGATGCAACAACAATTGGTTGGCGGCTATAATAATAATAATATATCAGTAGCTACTACGCCAAAAACACCAATTTTAAAGCAAAAGGCTATTTCGTTGGATAACAATGATTGTAAAATACCAATATTGGATATATCATCGATAAGTGTTCCAACAACGCCGAAGAAGAATGCTAATCAAAATGGTAGCAACAGCAACACTGGGGTACAAAAATGTTCCAATTCAATATCATCATTGTTGCTTGGAATTTCGCCTATGAATACAATGCCGGGTGCATCCAGTGGTATGTAGTTTATTATTATTTTTATTTGTACCTACTTATATTCTAATTAAACAAAATAAGCGTTGATTGCAATATAATTTGCCATATCATTATTATTAACTTTTCATATCGTTTATGAAAATTGGAGTGACTAGTATTTTTTCGATTCTAAGACCCACTATTTCACGATTTAATCTTTTCGAAAAGTGGTATGCGCGTTAGGATCATGTTGTTCTAGAATCAACATGATGGATTTTGATAAAGTACCTACCTAACGAACGTTATTGTGTCTAGCTACCTATGTAAATTAACTCTACTTGTATGAAAATAAAAATGGAGTTACTATTACAGACACTTTAGGAGTTTTTTTATAGATGTGAAGAGTGATATAAAACACATAAAAATTGTGGTTATGGGCATGGTATTGGCTTTATTGGAAAGATAATTTTATGCTTTCAGTGTTTAAATTTGATTTTGGGAATATGGGCGCTGCGCCACGGCTGACTCGAATAAAGCGCAATCTGGAAATCAAATTTTCGACCACTTTTTGCTTCCAAGTCGTCCGTTCTCTCTGGTTTATCGGCGTAGACTAGCGATTTCACATATCCTCACAGAAAAAAATTCAAATGTATTAAATCACACTATCTTAGGAGGCCAATGAACCCGGTTTATTACTCGAAATTATACGCTCATCGAATGTTTCGTTCAATAAATCGATTGAGGCGCGGACTGTGTGACATGTTGCACCATCTTGTTGAAACCACAGCCCTTCCACATTAATGCCATTTAATTGGGGAACGAAAAAATCAGTAATCATGTCTCTATAGCGGTATCCATTGATTGTAACATTCTGGCCGGCATCATTTGTGAAGAAATATGGACCAATGATTTCACCAGCCCATAAAGCACGCCAAACAATGACTGTGGACGTAACAGCGTCTAGAGCCATTAGGCTTGTGCATTTTCTTCATTCCAAATGCGGCAAGTGCGTGTTGTGATGAAAATTAAGATCAAACGCAATCTCGTTGATGAACGATGGTCTCAATTAAAAAAACAAATCTATAAAAACACCCTTGGCATTACAAGTTTAGTAATTTGTTCATTCAAAATTTTTCATTGTCGGAGGCATTTAAATTAAGATTCCTACATGCGTCTTAAAATCGAGAATACTTTTTTTTCAATGATACTTGAACGATGGGATCTTAGAATTGAGGAAATACGATATTTTAAATAAATTTTAAGCTGCTATTTTAAATTAACTAACAAAAATGTACTTGTGGCAGTAATCGGTGAATTTTAAAGGTCGCCGGTGAGTGACAAATTCTATTTAATAATTTCATTCTTTTCTTTTTTTTTTTGCTTATTTGTTAATTTGATTGTGGCACCATTTCAGGTCCCATGGTCAATGGGTTCATTTCTTATCCCACCTATTAGCCCTAATTTATATAGTTAGGGCTACATTACGTACATACATAGGGAAAACCTTCCAATATGTGTATATACCAATATAATTATCTCAATATGTGACCAGTATCAAATTATTCGCTAACATTGTCTCAAAAAAAAAATTATTCCTATATTTAACTTTGGGCGTCATTTAGTCTTTTGGAGGCTTGTTTGGTTCAAGTCCCCAAAGAATGGATTATATGTTTTTAGTAAATGTACACAATTATTATTGTTATATTTTACAGTTTTATTTGGGTATACATTTATTTAGTATACATTTTTATATACGTTTTTTATATATGTACGTTGAATACTTTTATAAGACTCCTGGTTAGTTGTCTTGGTATTTGGAGTGGTAATTAGGAATTACGTTATTCCCAAATCGACTGCTTTTATCTATTTTAGCGCGTCCAATATATTCCTTGCGTGCGCTCTGATGAAGTATTTTAACGAATCTCAGTTATTTTTTTTATTTTTTGAAACATGGTTTTATAGGGAATTTAGTTTCTCTGCGAAGACGTGCTGTGTTTTAGGGAAAAAAAAACTTCCATAATTATGGAAAGCTCATTGGCTTTTCCATGGTGAATTTAATATTATTATTTCTGTGTATCTAGTTTACCTTCCTGTCAAATGGACGTTAAATGCATAATTTATTTTTACCAAATAATTTGTGTGTTTGATCCAGCACAGTCTGCCTTACTATACATATATTGCAATCACAATAACAAAACCTAACGAGCCTTAACACGAAAGACTCATTTCTGTTTTAATAAGCAGAATAAAGACATGATGTAAAGACATGACTTAGAGCTTTACTAATTTCCTAAACATTTTTGGCATGAGCTTACTGTTGTACATATTTTTCATTATATAATGTTGAGATGATTTCTATAACATCCATGAACCTTGTATTTCGCTTGAATATTGTATGTTGTTTATGTTGATAGTACAGTTACCGAAGTAAATTAATGTTATTTCTCTGAGAGTTTTTTTGTACAAGTTTATTACAGCTCCGGGAATACCAGTCAAATATATTTCAGCCAAAAACGAGAGACAGTTTGACTGAAATGCCCTTTATGTATTTGGATTGAACAACCTTCTTGAAAATTATTTCAGTCACAAGTTTTGAATTGGAATACCTTTTGTCTGGTTGGTTTTTTGTGACTGAAATGCATTCGTAGACCTATAAGTTGGCTCTGGAGTCTCAGTCAAAAGCAGTTCAGTCAAAAACAGGAAAGAGTTTCAATCAAAAATTAAAGGGCAACTTAGTCAAAATATTTTTAGACTGAAACGCCTTTTCAGAAGGAAGTTCAATTAAAAAACTATAAAGGAATTCAAGTCAAAGCTTTTTTGACTGGGATTCTTTTTGGATTTGTGACTGAAATACATTTTGAAAAGTAGATTCAGTCAAACAACTAACAAGAAATTCCAAGCAAAAAACGAAACAAGTTTCAGTTATAAAATTTCTCTTTGAATGGAGAGTTCAATGCCAGTAGCTCTGAGTTAGCGGAATGAACTTTTGAAGTCTTCCTAATTATGTATAGATATTTATTTTAATAACAATATGCACAAATATAACTTTTAGGAACATTTGAAAAGAAACTTGGCTTCTTGTCACAATCGACGGTAAGCCAAATTTTTTTTAATTTTTATTTTAATATTTTTAATTAGAACTATATAGTATGAAATTCAAAATTTTACACAAAATTAGTTGAAATAATTTTACCGTGCGATTCTGACGTTAAGACTATTAAGAGTATCACAGCTAAGAAAAATTTTGGTAATAGGTTTTTTTTAAGATAATCTCTTTGGTATTCGGTTGTTGATAAGACTCTTAAAAATATTTGGAGACCTACTAATTTGAATTTTTACAGTTTTCGAGATACAAAACAATTTTAGTAGTTTTTATGTAAATACGTTTATTTTTAGAAAGTACATTCATATCTGGAAAATGTACACTAAATACAGTGGCTCTAGGACAAGCGTAGAGCAACACACCGTTTCTATTCAATACAATTTATTCACTGGAAAATAAAGAAAATTTATTTTAGGTTTATAATTAGAGTTTTGTAAAAATTAATAATTTATAACAATAAAATATTTCATATTTTTTTTTATCAAATTTTAGGTTATGTTTATTTTTAAAATAAACAATAAATAAAATGTTTGTTTGTCGAGTACAACATTAAATATTATTTTGAAACATACTAGAGTTATTTGTTCACTCAGATACAAATACAATTTTTTAAATTGTTTCTCTTTAATACGACTATGAGAAACGTCAAAGTTGTGATGTTTATGACCACCTATTTCGTCTGTATTAGCTAAGAGATTTTTTAAGAGAACGTATGAGAGAAATCTCTTAGTTAAGACCTCTATGACTGTTCGTTAGAATCGCACGGTTAATATATCAAATTTGTAACACGCATTTTATGCAATTCCATACTTTGCCATGGATACTTTCTATGTATTTGAAAAAAGACAATTAATTACCGGTCTTATAAAAAATTCAATTGGCCTGAGTATTTTACATTCTACGAAATTTATTAATGCTGTTAATTATAAATATTTATATTTTACAGATAAATGTTTCTCTTAAAAAATCTGTATCTCGTCAAATCAAAAAGAAAATAAAACTGCTAAAAAATGTAAAATGGTTATTCCGATTTAATTATTGTGTTATAGCCGAAGTGAGTCTCGACTACGGTAGTTTCGTGATCTGTTGTGCTACACACATTGTCTTAGCCTTGTGATATGTAACCTAAATGACGTAATTGTCTAGGATTGCTTTTGTAGAGGCTTATAATCGTTGTAAATGGTAAAGTCCTAACTCTCGACAACATATCGGAAATGTTTGATCGCTCACGCAAAGCTAGTATTTAGGGTTTCACTATGTTCGAAGCGATTTGGCCTTGCAGTCGATGTCGATGGTTGTCCTGGATCAACCCAAGACATTTGCGCTTCGGATTCTCAAAATAGATCCATTTTTCATCG
This sequence comes from Tipula vernalis, assembly GCA_958295665.1. Taxonomy (NCBI): domain Eukaryota; kingdom Metazoa; phylum Arthropoda; class Insecta; order Diptera; family Tipulidae; genus Tipula; species Tipula vernalis. The sequence goes on from OY282561.1 coordinate 13,172,893, forward strand.
CCAGTCACAATTCGCTGGAGAAATGACTTTCTTTTGTATCTGGCGAGCAACATTTCGCAAGTGGTTTTGCGATTTTCCTGTTGTTTTTCATTCAGTTTATGCAGAACCCATTTTCCCAGCTTTTGGATCTTTCCCATGGCTTTTAAACGTATGGAGATGGCTTCTCGTGACACATTTAATTGATCCGCAAGTTGTTTTTCCATTTGAGCGTCATCCTCAAGTCTTCAAACTTTTTTGGTGGTCTTCCACGTTCTTCGTTTCTCACGTCAAAATCAACACTTTTGAGTTTATTAAACCACTCATAGCATTGTGATTTACCAAGAGCATACTGACCGTAAGCTTCCACAATCATTCGATGTGATTCTGCAGCAGTTTTCTTCAAATGATAACAAAAAATGTCCGCAAATCGTAATATTTAGGCACAAAACTCGATTTTTTTAACACGTAAAAAACATGCGTTATTGTATGAAACCTTTATGGTTATGAATTGGATGTTGTTGACAAATGTCAAAAGAAAACTATGGCACCGATGACGCGGTTTGTCGAAAGGTACATTGACAGGTGCCGCCATTTATTGGTAAATTCCGTTAGCGGTTAACAAAACTAGATTTGATTTTCGAGAGAGACAATTAATGAATTTGCAGAAGGGAACGACAGAAAAATCTGGTTTGTATAAATCAGAAAGGTTATGTTGTTGGTAGAATCATTAATGAATCAACGACATGGTTTTGTTGTCTTAGCGTCTCAGCGACCGTAAGATTTTTGAATTTGATGTATTTGGAATGACGGATATCGCCGCGTCGGTTTTGTAATGTTCGTTTTACTTCATCAAATAAATTTCACCTTTTTTTATTGTTTTTATTATATGTATTTATTAATAGCCTTTTAATTTACATCTTTTCTGTTTGGCTTCTACTTTTCGACTTTTTTTTTAAATTCTTATTTTTATTCAAAAACTAAAATTACTTATGTACTATTTCCCAATTCAATTTTTAATTAATAAGCAAGTTTTATATAGTCAGCACAAATTAAAATATATTTATATTTAATTTGTGGCCTAAATTCCAATGCACATTTCGACAGTAAAATATGCTTACTTTACAAATAATAATTTAATGACCTAAAGTAACTTAAATATTATTTATTGAACTAACTTGGTGTACTGCTTAGTCTTCACACCGAACTTATTATGATACCAGCATATTTGATTTTAACGCCCTCTTGAATTTGATTGGAACCTGGATCGTGATGGGCTCTGTTACTTTTGAGAACAACTTCGAGATCTATTGTTTAAGTGAAGAGTAGAACTTTCCTTCCGGTAGGGGTTGATCTAGTCTAGCTCTGCTTGTGGAGGACGATTCCTTGCTTGGTGTGTGACTGCCCCAATATTTCGCTGGTTTTGTGTAACCTTAAACAATTTGTCGGCTATCTTGCCAAGTTCGTCAGAAGTTCGATCTTCCTGGAGCGGTACCATTGATAGTTTGATAAATTAAGGCATCTTTCTAAGCCAAAATGATTTTATCAGGGCAGGAGTGAAATTGTCTCCGTCCAACAATCCGATTTGGCGCAAGACTTCGGATGGTCGCATGTCGCAAGTCTTTGACTTCGAAGTAGTGTCTCAAAATTCCGTTCTTCCGACATTGAATTTCTTTCAATTAAACCCACTTTCAAAGTGCCATATTTAATTTCTCTTGGTGGTTTCTCCAAGAGATAACGACTAGTCGAGCAGGCCCCAGGCGATAGCGAAGCAATTGTCGGCCCGAACTTTGTTCTGTTCGGTTTTTGAAACTTTCTTTATGATGAACAGGACGTCGGCAGCTAGAAAACATAATTTGGGGTTCTCTGACCAAAAAGGTAGTATGTACACGAAAATTTGGTCCTGAAGCCAAAACCTCTTGCGAGTTACAGGACACATTTGTCTCCTTTTTTCGGTACTCGTACCGTTGTTGTTTCAAGTTTGTTCGTCTTTTGGGTCGCCCGTTAGTACTAATTACAATTATGTAATTTTAATGACCTTTCGAATCGAACGAATTATAGGAAAAAAATGAATGACTGATAACAAATTAAAGAAACAAAATTACGATTTCAAATCCAAAAAGAAATAATAAGCTTCAAAAGTTGACGAAAACATATCGAGTAAGTTTTAAGTAAAGTAAAATGGTTGAAAAAATATAAACAATAAAAAGGGTGCATATTAAAAGTATTACGAACGAAATTTACAGGTTTTGGAGGAAATTTACAATTTCTAGTGAAATTATTAATTGTTTCAAATTGAATAATTTTAAATTTATGGTAAAAATGATATTGAATTCAAATATTAATGAATTCAAACATTTTTTTAATAATTTGAAAAACAAAAAAAAAAAAAAATGAATAAAGAAGTTACTTGTTCTAATGTTAAAATAATTACTGATGTTTTTGATCCCGTAATTTTGACTACAAATTAGGAATTTTTAAAAAAATGTGCTTTCTGATGTTTTATACAGTCAAATATGTTGAGTTGTGCACCCTTTATCATGGACAACTATCTAAGTTGACTGCTTTTGTCTAGCACCAACAATATTTTTTAATAATAACTAAATTTTTATAATATGCATATTTATTTGGCACATTTTATTTGGAACATAAAAAATGTATTCTCTTAAAGAAACCTTTTAGTTGGACACTGCTATAAATTGGCCAATTTTTACGCAACCGTGAGTGTCCAACTTAGACAGATTACACTGGATTTGTAAAGTTGTTGTAGTAAAGATGAGTAAGATGAATACAATGATGTGACGAATACGATGAAGTTTGGTGATTATGATGAATTTTGTAAATTAGTTGGTACGACTGCAGTTTAAATTTTAAGATCACGAATTTTCAACTTCGTCATGTTGAGCCCATAAACATTATTCTATTCTGTTGTGATCCTTCTTTTAGTTCTCTTTTTCACCGTCGTTGCTGCCACCTATTATCACTGTCTTCTTATTAAATTATCGTATTCTTATAAATAAGATATATGGTATTTCTGTGCCATAAGTCATAATGTCATAAGTCGAGTTATGCCCTTTCACGTTTTATCTCAAATTCATCTCTGTAATCGATTTCGTATCACACAAATTTTTTATAATATTCCAGCAATTGCAAACAACCGTAATAAGCGTGTTTACAAAAAGTAGAACTATAAAAACTCATACGATTTTGTGCCATTATCATTGAGGAAGGACTTTAAATAGAGAGAGATTTTGTATGGCTAAAATATGCAACGAAAAATAATTTCTGTTTCGTTTGGAGATTTTAGTTGTGATATTATGAAAGGAATATATAAATTTTAATTGCCTCTTTCTATTTCTCATGTTTCCTATCCCCATATTATTATAAATGAACGCAATGGAAAATTGAAAGGCGGTGCTTAATATTTCATTCTTTCTTCTTTGTCTATGTAAAAAAACAAAAAATCGAACGCAAATGCTAGATCAATACCAACAAAAATGTTCAAAGCATTACCAAAATTTTAATGCCTTAAAAAATTCGAAAGTTAACAACAAACACAACAATATTTTGTAAACAATGATTTTGGGTTAATATGTATTTTTTTTATTATATGTAGCATGTTGATATTTTTAGACTAGAAAGGAAAGAGGAAAACAGTTGATTTTAATGCCATCGTTTATAAATCGTATATGTATTGTTTTAGTGTTGGTTAGATAGTATTTCGTTTTTTCTATTTTTGTGTTTCGTTTTGCATTATACATGTATTATGAACGAAGAACAAAATTTAAATACTTTACAGAATGAATTAACAATCCACATATTCAAAAATTTTTGTATTATGATTTTACTTATTCGCAACGTGATGAATTTGGAATTTTTCGATTCATGAATTTCAAAATCCTAAGCACTGTATTTCAAAGATCGAATATTCAGTATAATAAACGTACGAAGAATGCAGTGAAGCTAAAATAAAAGTACGAACTCCATCGTTATCTTAGTCATTTATATTTTTATAATATTTACGTGCGTAAGTACATCTTTTGGGGTAAGGTGGGTTTAATGGCCATGGTGATAGTTAAATGACTTTGTTCATTTATCTTCGCTCCCAAAACCATCTAATTTACAATATATATTAATTTGTTTTTACTGCCAGAACTTTAAATATGGCCGAGTATGATGAATTTCATGGTAATCGGTTAAGGAATAGGCAAGTCAAATAATGAAATTCATGAATCTAAAAATTCCAAATTCATCACGTTGCGAATAAGTAAAATCATAATACAAAATTTTTTGAATATGTGGATTGTTAATTCGTTCTGTAAAGTATTTAAATTTTGTTCTTTGTTCATACTCGTAATAGATGTATAATGCAAATCGAAATAGAAGAATAGAAAAAACGAAATACTGTATTTAAAAATAATAAAAACGCGAAACTCAAATAAGAACATTTAGTATAGTGACATTCAAAATTCGTCACGTTGCGAATAGGTATATTCATAATACAAAATTTTTTGTATTTTGTGTTTTTTCAATTTCGTTATACGAATATTCGTCCATTTTTGAATATAAAGATTATTAATACATTCTGTATAGTATTTAAATTCGTTCTGTGCCAAAAAAATACAATCAATGATGACACCAAATTATCTTAATTACTCGTACCATTAAGAAACAAAAAATTCGAGGCGGCTAAAATAACAACTAAAAAACTACCGAATAAAAACCATACTCGTATATACATATGAATTTCTTCTGCTTTTTTGTTTTTTTTTTAGATTTTATCCGTATTGGAGGGCAACATTTTTTTCCGTTTTAATATTTTTTGTATGGATTTTGTTAACCCAATGAATGCCATTTGTGTAATGTGCAAGTTAGTTTAAAATTGCGCTGGCAAGTTAGTTTAATAGTCTAGTTTAATAGTATTTGTTATATACTAAATAAAGCTTATAAATAAAATAAAAAGTTAGCTGTTAAGGTGGTAATAAAAAGATTATAAAAAATCGGTTTCACTGAAATATTAGGATTACTTTGTAAGAAAAATTATTTTACCACGATAGTTTCTATCTAATGTGATGTTCTATTGACCCAACACTTTTCGCAGAAAATCATGGGAAATACGCATTTTATTTTTGCAATAATTCTTTATTAAAATTAACACAAAAGAAATCCAACACTCATTTCGAAAGTAATAACAAATAAAACTAAACATGTTTTCTTTTAACAAAAGTTAATATTATATTGTTAGTTATACAGTTAAAATTCTAAGCTTTTTGGAAGTTTGGGTAGATGCTTGGTGCCTAGGTTTATTTTTTAATTTTTGAAATTCACCTTTTACTAAAAAGACCATTTTGAATTTTTTCTGATCAACACAAGAATAAAAAAGTGTATTAAAATTTTGAAATGGTCATAACAAGGCCCTTCATCTTTTAAAGACAAAAATCCTGAAAAATCCCGAGCCACAATACTCATACATTTTTCCGAAATGTTTGCTACGATATTTGGCAAATGACAGTTTTTTCTAAACATTTGCTCAAATACAGCTACTAAAACATATGCTACTTCACCATACTCCGTCTGCGGTGCTTTAAGTGACCCAAAGTTTGACTATTTATTAAATTTTTTTTCTGTTATAAATGTTTCACTCGTTGATGTTATGTTGTCATTTTGTTTTAATAATTTTTGACTACATTCATTGCAGTTTACTTTTTTTCAAAATTCGTGCTCTGGAAACAAATATGTTATTGCATATTTTTGGTTGCCCTAATTATTACTTTTTTTTTTTATTTAACAAATTTGTTTATCAATTTGATTTTTCCTCCAATCTAAAAATTATAATTATTGCATTCGAAATCGCAAACGTAGTTTAAACTCCATCAGATGGAGAAAAAAGGCAACAAAAACATAAGCAGTGAAATAATCAAAACACAAGAGGTGAATGACCGTTCTGTGACACAAAATAAAATACATTAGTATAATTTTTCATCTACATTTTTATCTGCACGTGTACTATCAACCAATTCCACTACATGGCATTGTATTATCAACCTAACTTTATTACGATCATTTATTTCTTACGTTTCCCAAACAAACAGATTCGGATCATTCATATTATTATTATTTTTTTGTTTTGCTTATAAATAGAGAAAAGAAAAAAGGACGAAAGATGCAAATCGAAATTAAGTTATTTATTTACAAGTGTTGTGTCAGTGTGTATGTGGCATGTTTATTCAATGTGTTTCATTTCGCTTATTTAACCTTTGTTTGGCACGATTATAAAACTACTTCTCGTCGCTTATAAATCGGGAAGTGGAACAATTTTATTACGAGTTTTCCATAAAAGGAGGTAAATTCGAATAATATAAATATGATATCATAATTTAAATGTCGTTTTAATTTATTATAAAAAAAAAACTTCATTCTAGTTTTAAAAAAAATCAAATTTAGGATGAGTCGTGTTAACAAAAGGGTTAAAAAATGCAAACGCTGAATCGACTCTTTATTTTGTTTTTTTATTTTTTGTTTTACTTATTCAAAACCAGAATACATATAGGTAAAATGATAAAAATTATTAGGACAAAACCAACAAAAATGCTTGTAAAAATGAATAAACATTTTTGTTGGTTTTGGTGAGGGGTGTGGTTTCCAGTATTCGTATTTCGTAAATATTTCATTTATTTTAAAAACATTTCGTTCTGTTTATTTAAAACATGAATGATAGAAGGAGAGGCATATAGAAATTATCCTCGTCTCATACAATCACAAAAACAGAACTTAAAATATTTGAAATTATTTTATTTGGGTATATTTCCCTCATACAAAATATGCTTCTATAGTAGTTATTCTATGCCATTATGATATGTGGCCACAGATAATATACTTTGACACATCATCTTAACACCGACATTGTAGCCCCATCTCTAATCTCTTATAATACGATGCTTAAGTTGTACTCAATTTTCTAAAATTGTTATGGAAAATTACTTCCCAATGTCCTAGAGCCTCATGCTATAGCTCTAAAAATCACAGGCGGTCCCATTCTTCTTTGATTTTGAAATTATGACCTCCTTCAAGGTCAATCTAATATATAATTACTCACTGACTCTTGAACGCTTTTCTTATATTTCCAATTTACATCTCCAAATTTTGTAACTTAGTAGCCTAAGTGACACCTTGACGATTTGACAATGACAATGTTTTCTTACAGAAAACGTTTCGGGTTCGATGCTCATTAAAGTCCGTATTAATTTTAATAATATTTTTTTTTCATAACGGCATTTTATTGGTTTAATACGAATTGAAAAACATAAAATTTTGTATCGCCAAACAATGAGTATGTAATAAGTTTTGTAAAACTGGTAATCAACATTTAGGCTGTTACAGCAAATTATGTCATTCGATATTTAATCATTTCCAAAAAAAATTCGGGTTCGATTCTCACCAAGGACGTTTTGCATTATTTATTTATTTTTTATTTTTATTTTATAACGGCATTTCAATGCATCATAAGGAATTGAAAAATATAAAATTTTGTATCCTAAAGCTTTAAGATGGCAGCATTAGACAATTAGGGTTTTTCTACATTTTCTTTCTATCGAAACCATAAAGTAAACCAAAGCAACCAACACGAATGAAACTGACAACTAGACATAATTTCTTTGAATTATTTACGTACTTAAAGATTTCTCTGAAGTGATTGGAATATATAATAGCTGCATTTCTTGGCGCATAGTGATACGGATCAGATCAAAATTTACATGTGAAACATCAACAACATTTGATCCAACATTCGTTTTGGATCACAAATGATGATCTAAAAATAGTTGAACAATATTTTGTAGTTAAACAATATTTTGTAAAGCGACAAAGAATATAATGAATACAGTACGAGTATGAAGAGGCAGATTCAAAACGAAACGAGACAAAAAAATTGAATTTTGACGTTTGTTTGTTTTACGCATTTTTGTGTCGTTTCATGAGACATGATCTGATCTGGATCAGATCAAACGTCAAGAAATGCGGCTAGTAATAACAATAAACTTAAGGAAACCCCGGACTCTGTTGGTCAGGCTGTAACGTACCAAAATAAAAATGACAATTAAATTTGATTTCTTTTATGATTTGGGTTTCAGTGGTATGTACCACATTGGACTAGGACTACAAAAGTCTTTGGTTGGATTCTCCTTAATGTTTTTTCTTTCCAATTTTTTAGTTTTTTTAAAGTTTTATTATTATTTTTTTATTATTTATGTACTAACCAAATATTTTACTTTATATTAAATATTGCTCTTTATAGTTACTACAGTAATTACACAAAAAAATAGATGGTAAGCTTTTAAGATGCGCCTAAATATATGCAACGTCTATTACAAATTATTTAAAAATTCTTATATTGTCAGTTGTAGTAAGACATGAACGTTTTTCGGTAAAACATTTGTCTGAGGTTCAACTCTGCTCAACTCATGTTAGTTTTGTTTATCCGTTTTTTGTTTTTTTAAATAAAAACCCAGGCTCTGCCTTTTTGTCGGTCTGTAAGGTTTTGTGTTATGCCCCACATGTAACATCATTCTTAAAACCCCTTACTCTTTGGTTTATGGTTTATAAGGTACAATCATCCTTAAAAGCCTTTAATCTCGAGGTACTTTTACTCGGCTGAAAAATACCGATAAAAAAATATCCAAAAAAAATATCAATTAGATAAGATATCAATCAAAACATTACATAACTATAGTTATTCTCAAAATTGTATCCGTCCTAGGATGGGCTGTACCCCCTAGTCTATAATACATTATAGTGTCACGGATACAAAAACGAACATGTGCTTTCTTGTATCGGGCCTTATAATTATATAGGGAGTGTGCATTGATTTTATGGTTTTTTTGAGTATTGTAAAAATACAGCTTTATTGTGAAAAATTGTTACAAATTGATCATTCAATAAATTGTCCATACTAGCCACTACTTTTTCCCATCTTTCTGGTAATAGATGGTTGTTACATCGAAAGAACGATACATCTTTATAGGCAGGCTATCGACAAATCGATCCATTTTTTGGTATCATAAGATTGCTCAGACAAGCCATGTATTATCCATCGATCGAGTGTTGTCATACTGGAAAATCACTTTGACATGTCTATTTGCATAATCTGACCGTTTTTGCTTCAATGCTCGGCTTAATTGCATCAGTTGTTGATAGTAGTAGTTATGGTGTCGTTGGGTTGGAGCTGTTCATAATACACTACACCCCAGTTGATCCCACCAAATATAGAGTATGAGCTTGGCGCCATGAATATTTGGCTTTGCCGTCGATCTTAATGGTTCACCTGGCCTGCATCGAGATTTTTTGCGCTACAGCTTATCGAAAGGTATCCATTTTTCATCATCATCATTAGTTTCCAACGGCATTCGTTGACTTTCAGCAATACTTTTCTTGAAATGGAAGCAAAAAGCAGAGCTTCCCGCAAATTGCGTTTTATTGGCACAAAATCCGACATATTCAATGCTGAAAAAATTATGTCTTTGACACTTCGGCAAAATAACATATACTGAAAACTAAAGCCACGTCATGATTCTTTGACATGAAGTTAGCAACGATATTAACCAATGGGATATATTATTAGTTACACCATCTTTTAAAAATCCCTTAAAATTAACGCACACGCCTAATAGATAGAGATAATTTCATTCATTCGTATTTTAATTTTTGAATTTATACTTGTTTAGTTGCTATAATTAGTTATTAATCGGCATTTTTTCTTTTTTTTTATTCCACAGGAAATAAAAAATTATTAAAAATCAACAGTAATTGCAGCTCAAACTTACAAATTTTAAAAACTACAACTTTAAGTTTATCGAATAATAATTTAAAAACTTTACCTGAAATCATGACATTATCGGATTTTAAAATAAATAATAGTAATAGTATAAATAATAATAATAATAGTAATGTAAACAATAATAATGTTAATAGTCATAACAGCAATGATTCAAATATTGAATGTAAAACTAGTAACGTAAAAACAAATTGTAGCATATTGCAGAGGCGTGGTAGTAATCATTCTCTCACATTAAATTTAAATGATTCCATATGTAATTTAACAAAAAGTTTATCAACATCAAATAATAATATAATTCATAATAATAGTAATTATAATAAAAAAAATTTATTACAACGTCGTGGCAGTAACACCAGTTTGACATTAAATTTAAAAAATAACTCAACAATCTCGTTGAACCGTTTCAACAGTCATAGTTCATTAAATATAATTACATCTGGAGGTAATATACAGTCTGGTGCAACAACATCCTGCCATTTTGACACCTCATCTACCACAGGTAATCGTTTGATTAATACAAAAGGCCTTTTGGAGAGACGAAATTCAAATGCCAGCCTAACTTTAAACATAAATTCAAACTTTGGTGGTCTAAGTATATCAAATACAAATCTACGTGATTCAATATGCAGTTTAAACAGTATTAATAATGATGCACTATTAGAAAATTTAGAAAAATTGAATGATGATGAAAATGACTGTGAAAATGAACTAAATCACAACCAAATTCATACGAATAATGCGCTTTTAAATCGTGGCGAACAAAAATTTTCAACGCAGCGAAAATTTTTTAGCTCCGAAAATATAAATATACAAAATTTATTGCCAAATCCCCATATAACAAATAAATATAACTCAATTGATAATTTCAAAAATAATATAAATTGCAATCCAAATGCTGAGTGCAGTAGTAGTAGAACAGATTCAAATAATATAAATAAAAATGATAAAATAAATAATAGTTGTAATTGTAATATTAATAAAACAATAACAACAAAACCATTATCGCCGCAGACAACGTCAGAAGATTTTAAAATTTATTTGGCCAATATACAATTTTTACAAAATTCGTCAAATCAATTAAATTACAATAATTTGTATAATTTAAATAAATTATTTAAAACTGGCGAATCAAATAAAATTGATAAAAGTGATTGTGGTAGTAATGATAATAAAATAGTTTTAAAAAATTTACATCAAGAATTTTGGGATTTACCAACAAATTATCAGGAGAAGCCATTAGTGTTCGGATCACAATCAAAAAATCGTTACAAGACAATATTGCCAAATGAACATTCGCGTGTTATATTAAACTCGGAAAATGGACATTTTGGAGAGCCGTACATAAATGCTAATTATATTAAGGTAGGTACGGCTATTATATACTAGGTAGGGTTAAGTATCGTGATATTGTTAGCTGATTTATGGACTATACGTTTATTGTTTATCAAATGTTTATTTTTTAAGTTATAAATCACACCTAAAATTCCTAAACTAATTGAAACACAATCAGCTACATAATTTCTCGGTTTATTCACATAGATCTGCGATTTAAGATATCCCCTCATATCCCCTAAGAGATGCCCTCAAATCGCTTGTGCAGAATGTTCATCGTTGCATCTGTCAGTTGAAATCCACTGACTGAATGATAAATCAGCATCCTCCTAGTCCTTTTCCAGAAAAGCATTTTTCAAATATTCTCGAAATAAATTTAATCCTGGACAATTCTTGCATTATAGAAGATAACATGTCGGCTTAGGCTCTGGACATAATATAGATGAAATGCAATCTTGGTATGTTGATATCTCTCCATTTGTAATAGCTCCTATTTTGGTTCCATAAATAATCATTTCACATTTTGATGTATTGTACAAACACACACTGTATGCGTTCCACTGCTTCCTGGTTGCACACAGTTTTTACGACAAAGCAAGCAAAATTTGGAAAATCCGATTTTGTTTGACTCATCGTCCTGATGGAGAATCTTGTAGCTCTCATAGCATTCTTTTAATGTACTCAGCATTAGACGTTTCTGAACTTTAACTTTTTCAATAGTTAAGCAATCGTTTTTTCCAGGCATTATCCGACTGACTTCATCATCGTTATAATAATCTATCACTGATTGCTTTAGTTCATCGCTGATTCGTTTCCCAGCTTTAGGTACAGGAAGACCAAGTGGGCCGTTCGTTTCCTGAATATATTTAGCTTTACGCACTGAGTATTGTGTTGTGTTGAACTCTTGTTGAATTTGTTGTATGGTTAGTGACTTCGGCAGTGTAGTCAACAGCTGTATCTACACATCAGCTGTACACATTTTTTCTCCAATTGTTTGAATTTGCTTTTCAGTTGCTCCATGAATTCGTCACATAAATTAGCCTTCATTGCGTTGTCCATTGATTGATTCACAAGGGGCTCGATTCCAGGAATCAATGATGATGATGTTGATGGTACTATTGCAGCTAAATTGATTAATTTTTGTTGTTGGTGTTGTTGCCTAGCTCCTAGTTTACTAGCATATATGGGCGACATTCTAATATCTGGTAATATCTCATTGATATTTTGGAGGACGCTCGCATTTTGTATTTGTCGCTCTTCACTATCACTCCTAATGGAACTTATTATAGAATCTACATCGGTTGATGATGATTTCGGCGTAACTGCGGAACTTAATGGTAAAGAGATTGGTGATGTCTCTGTTCCAATTTTTTGACGTTTACCATAAATCTTGATATAACAACTTGAACAAATGAATAAATTTTCATTTCTTTCAATCGAAGGCGGCAGAAAATCCATAAGACAAGTGGGGGCTGGGCATAATAAAATGTGTCAGCATAAAAAATAATTAGTTTTATTATTCATTAGATGTAATTTGTACCTTTATTTTTAAAAATCGAAGCAACGGTTAAAAACAAAAGATTAATTTAGGTATAAATTAAGAACTGAATAGATATACCGATAATTTTACATACAAACATAGAGTAGGTGATGAATATGATATTAAAACGTGTTTTGCAAGAAAACGAAAAAAATACATGTTTGTTTTTTTTTTACGTTTTATAGAATTAAATGGCAAACAAAAAAAAAAAATAAAAAAAATATATTTTGTCCACAAAATCGAGAAAAACCAGTTTGGTGGCCATTTTGAAAATGAAAAACTTAAATATGGTACTATTTTTGTAATAATTTCTTAATTCTTATTCTTTTACCTTTAAAATGAGCCTTATTTTATATTTTTCGGATAAATATTTTTTTTTTTATATTTGTATAAATGCACCACCATTTTCACCAAATTTACAAATTTTTAACCACCTGTATCTTATGCAACAACAACAAAAATCGAGATCTACAATAATTTTACCAAGTACTACACATTCAAAACATAAAAATCACAAAATTAAAACATGACTTCCAAAAATTTGTGTTTTCACATATTTTTCAAAATATATATGGTGTTATACATATATATACATTTTCTGGAGGTTTCAGATTTAGAACAGCTTCAATCTTTTGAGGATAAGGTCTGAGTCCCATTTCACCCACCAGGTATCCCAAATACTGTATCTCCCCCATTACAAAGTGGATTTTGTCAATGTTAATTGTAAGTCCTGCTGTCCGTAAAACTCTAACAACTCAAAGTGATCCTTCAATGTGGCGGAGATGATCAACAGGTCATCCAAATAGACGAAAACTCTGTCATGGAGTTCGTGAGGTATGACCTGATGCATCAACCGACACATTGATTGGGCTGCATTACACAGCTCAAACGGCATCACTCTGAATTGGTAGAGTGGTCGCCCTGGTACAGTGAAAGCAGTTTTGTCCCGTGATGATTCCACAAGCAGAATCTGCCAAAAGGCGTCCTTTAAGTCTAGTCCTGTTATGTATTTTGTCTCCGTCAGTCTACTTTTGGGAGAGGATAAGCGTCCTTTTCTGTCACAGCGTTCAGTTTACGTGCGTCTAAACGAAGTCTGGTCTTTCCGTTAGGTTTAGGTACTAAAGTTACTGGTGAGCTCCATGCGCTCTTACTGACCTCTATTACTCCCAGGCTTAACATTCTATCCAATTCGGCGTATAACTTTTTTTGAACAGCAGGTGTGAAATTGGATAATATCGCTGTTTGATCGGTTTTGTGTCTTTAATTATCGTTATTTCGTGCTCGTATAGGTTAGTTTTTACGAGCCCCTCTTTGATTAATGATGGGAACAACGTGGCCATTCGATTTAATTCCTCTGCATCCTTCTTACTCAACTTGTGTGCATTATTATTTCCGGAATTTTCATCAACAATGGAATCGATATTGATTTGTGGGAAAATATGAAATTTTTGCCAAAAATCGATACCTAAATACACTAAAGACTCCAGAGTTGGTACTATACAAAATTTAATTTTTTCGGTTTTACCTCCAAATGTATCTGGTAGCCACACAAATCCCTCTATCTTATTGCGGGTTCCATCAGCTATTTTGACGAAAGAGTTTAATTTATAATATTTGATGTCGTTGCTTTAAGGAATTGTATTGACCCATTACCCAAAACGCTTACACTAGCTCCGCTATCTAGTAACGCTGGTGTAGATTTAGATGCAATTATAATTTGCGCGTAACGCCGTGGATCATTTTTAAATAAATTATTACAAATAGACGAGATACAATGTTTAATAAATTTACGGTTTTGCTTAAAATACGTCACGATTCTGTTATGCTGTTTATTTACACGTAGGATAGATTTTTCATTTTGTTGGAGTTTGTTCGAATTCAACGTCATCTATTGGGTTTATTCGGAACTGTTCCGATTGTTGTTTTCTCTGGATTTTATCTGAGGACTCGTCTCTCTTCCCGAGTGTGCTAGATACATTCACACCCGGGCGAACGTTTTCCGTTGAAAATCGTAAACAGTTTGTACAGTTTGGCTTACGCGCGTCTGCCGCCCCACATCCAAAACAAAATATTTTTAGAAAATATTGTTTGCAGTCCTGGTAGCGATGACCTAAATCCTGGCAGTTCCAGCATACTAGTAGCCCTGATTGCTCTTTTGATTTGCTTGCATTATTATATTTTCGGAATGCTTCTACTGGGTGAGATTGTCCATAACTTGGCGATTGATCGTCTGGTTGATTGTTTAGCCGAACCTGTTATCCTGTTGATAATCGCGGTTTGGTGATCCAATATTAGTACGCTGAAGTTCATGGCACAATTCATTTATTTGTCTTTGACGCAACGGAATATCAGTGAACCGTCTAGGATCATACCCGGTCTGATCCCACTACGCTCATATCTTTGACATAACACTAAGTTCATCCACTGTCCTAATCAAGTTTTGTGCTGGTAATGTTACGTTTCGTAACGCAGGCAGCATGTTTTGACATAACCGGTAAATTACTTCTCTCTCGGATAATCTATTTGGAAGCCTGGGCCCCTATTTCTGAATACGAATACGAACAAAAAATCTACGAATTCGTATCATTGGTATTTTTGAATACGAATACGTTTATTTCTTGTACGAATTCGTGTAAGCATGATTCGTGACAAAATTTCCCTTATTTCACAATACGAATTTGAGTAATTTTTGTTCGTTCATGAACGGATTTTGGTTCGATGACATAATAGCTAACGACACCAATAATAAACAAGCAAAAAATGCAAGATATACACAAAAAATTTATATTTTTAATTTTTTTTTTAATTTTTAAAAGAAATACAAATTTTTAAAAAACTAAAAGCCAAATTTTTTTAATTGAAAATATTTTTTATTCAGCAAAATTTCACATATTTTATGTATATTCCAATTTGTTGACTAATTACCGGGCCCCTCAATGCCGCAATCACAATAAATTAAATAAATAAAACTAAAATTTCACGAAATATGTAGCTATGAATTTTTCTAGGTACAGATTTGTATTTCCTTTTATTAAATAAAATTTTTTATTTTGATATAAAATAATATTTATCCAATATGGCGCAGATTCGATTTTATTTATTCACGTAGCCAATTAAAACTAAATTGATGCCAAAAATTTGACATATTTACGTTTATTTTCAGATTTACACTGTCATTTTAAGGATTTTTCACGTAAAACAAAATTTCCCTTGGCCTACACTACAAAAATTAAAATATGTCGTACGTTCGTATTCAGAAATACCAATTAATTTTCGTATCGAATAGCATTTTCGTTTCGTATACAAATTCGTATCGTATTCAGAAATAGGTCCCCTGGCATTTAATTTTTTTACACTCAACGCAATATTAGAAAAGATCTCCTTGTTCTCTGATGTCTGCGGATGATCTGCTCACGAATTTCTTCCTCAAAATCGAAGCTGCTAAAATAAGACACCGTAGCCGTTTTCATATTTTGCCACGAATCACCTGGGTTGTCCAACTTGAAAATCCAATACCAGTCCTCGGCTCTTTTGGAAAGGAAAAGATGCAGTACCCTTGTTAACGCGCCCTCTGGATATCCGTCATCTCTCGCCATTTGTTCTAAACGATAAATAAAATCGTGAACGTTATGTGAATCCGTTCCATCAAACCATAGGTTCCATCTTTGCTTAATTTTGTATAAATTATCCATCCTAAACTGTGGCACTGGTCGCAAATCATCGGATAACCTTGCTTTTATTTCTGGATAATTGTTTCTGTCATCTGCTAACTAACTAACTGTATTTGACGATCGTTCTTGTTCAAATTGCCTAGATGAAAAGTCTAATAATCGTGAGAAATTTTCACCTTGGTTTAACCTGTTGCTGTCTATTTTAATAAGGAAATCGGCCACATAGTCCTTTAATTCCTTACCCTCTGCAATTAAATGTCGAGATCTAGAATCAAAAGTTTTAACTGGAGTTTTATGTTTATCCATGGTGATATTAGTCGTTTGACTATGTGGACTAGAAGTTGTATTTGATGATATTGGATGCGAACTGACTGGTTCTACTGGAGCCCCAATATATATTATAGAGCCAATTAAAAATTCTATCTAATATTATAGAGCCAATTAAAAATTCTATGAAAGTTACTGTGAAAATTAGACAAATTTTGAATATCACCGAAAGAATTGATTAACCTTTTAATTCGGTCTTTGTAGTGTATAGTTTTTGCAAGAGCTAATATGATAAAATCCTCAGGTGGTGAAACTCCTTGTTTCTTTGTAGCCTGTGAAATTTCCTCAAAGGTTTCGATACAAAGCCGAATTTCTACGTCAGCATTTTCTTTGATATGTGAGTTTTGAGGTTCATCCTGATTCTCAGTCAACAAAGAATTTATTAATATATTTTTGGAATCTGTAGGTTTTACAGTCAACCCTCGGACAATATATTCGACCTCCTGTTCTTTTTCCGAGAGTTTAGCCAAATAAATGTTTGGATCCATTAGAAATATGTACGTAAAACAACCAAATTAAATATTGATGTAGAGAACTACTAAATTTACAAACAAGGTTCACTCAGAACTTGATTTTGACTTTAAAAAAAATATAATTCAAGATAGAAATGAATACGAAAAAAAATCGATAATGATTAACAAAATGAATTCAGTTTTTGCTAAAATAATTTTTAATTAGATTTATGATCAAATAAAATTATTCATTACGAAACTCAAATTATAATGAAATAATTAACTACAAATAATGAAATTATAATAAAAAAAAACTTTGAAATATTACCAAAACAAATTAATCAATTTGGTTTAAGTTTGATAATATAAAAAAAGAGAAGTTTATTCGAGAAAGAAAAATAGTTTTGGTGATGATGTCTTTGGGTTGAATCACTCACAGATTAGAATAACAAGAATAATTCGTTTAATAATAATCATAAATTAGCATTAGCATTGGATATAGAACTACCTAATGAGTATTTACTTTAAGGCCTCGTAGGGAATTACCACAGAGTCACTGTGTATCTACCTTCGAAAATCCCAAAAGCAAAATCAATCATTGCATATAAATATCCAAATACTTAAGGAAATATTTTAGAATTTGGAAAATTCTTCAATGCAGAAGACAATAACGACTGATTAAAAAGAAATCATGAAATCATCACGTGTCATTTTCAATCAAACGCATTTTTGTCTTCACGTGACGTCAAATTGCGAAAAAAGATAGCAATAGCATGCACAATTTTATACCTTATTTTCTGTGTATCTTGTCTTATTAGGACAACCTTTAAATGTTTAATAGTTTGAGAATTACTAAAAAAAAAACAAAATGTTCTATTCACACAAGCATGTCTTGAAATGCTAATACATCATTCGAACTGATGGTTCACAATCCCAGACAAGCACATGTTAAAAAAATCAAACATGCGGTTTTCTTGACCTTTGGATCATTTAATGTTGTTAAATATAACCTTCAGGTCCCTGTTTCGGCGCCATTTTGTAACCTTCCATTATAAGTGACTGCAAGTTTTTGAGTATCGGGTAGGCTCAACGGTTGGGGAATTTTTGTCACTTATATTTTCTTGTGGACGAACAAACCAAAAAGTACGTGCTTTTAAGAAAGCTTAAATTGCTGCAAATGCTTCGCCCTTTAGACATCATCATCACCAATAAATAATAAATTCACTTCATTTCCACTTTAAAACCAATTTTTAATAAATTAAAGAAAATTTTTGACAAAAAAAAAAAAAATTCGGCTCAAAATTATACATATGCCAATTATATATAAAATATAAGTATGCCAATTTAATGATTCAATTTTAAATATTTTCATGAAATTCCAAAAAAAAAATATTATTTAGTTTCTTGTAAAAAAAAAAAAAAAAAT
>OY282561.1:13191648-13251648 GCA_958295665.1 Tipula vernalis
GAATTTAATGAAAATCTGCAATTGTGCTCCGATTTCGATGATTGATTCCTCTATCAATAGGTATTGAGACCTGTAATTATTATGCTAACGGGCATTTAGATTGCTCACTAGATAATTAAGGGACCTATTCCATGTGCTAGCGAAACCTTTGCCATTATTGTTGCCAATGGCCGATATTGGCCCTTGGGATTTGAGTGCGATTTCCAAAAAAATAATTGAACTTTTACTAAACGAACGATTCATATGGATTAGGGTTTTTTAACTAGGTAATACCTCCTTGATATCTCCTTTTGATTAAATACCCTTTGTAATATCAACGTGTAACAACACGGTGGTATTGTTACGAGAAATTTTACCTACTCAGAGGCTTTGGAGCGGTCATTTTATAGCCGGCTAGAGCTCAGGGTAACGGGGTGGGGTTTTCCAAAGCGTAAGTAAGTCTTGATAGACCGCAACGGAGAGGTTACATGAAAAGAAAGGAGTGTATAGAAGGGAAAAGGTACAAGGCAAGGACCAACTTACCAACACATGCTGCGACCACACCTACCACTGCATCCCTATAATAAAGCTTTTAGCTTCTCATTCTGTGAAACAAAATTCAACAAGCGAAACCAAAAAGAAACGTTTTTGCAAGCAAATATTAAAACGAAAACACCCGAAATAAACCATAAGAAGATTTGTAAAAGAAAACATAGAATTAAATTTTATAAAGACATTGAATTAATTTATATATTTCCAAAAATAATAGAAAAAATGTGAAAATTTTTAACAAGAATTTCAATTTACTTATTTATAATCTAAAGAACCTCAAATACCTATGACGTCATAATAAAAATAAATTCCTTTTCTTATAAACAACATCAAGAAGAAATCTCAAAACAAATTTTTCAACTACAATTGACTTATAAAATTTTAAACAAAAATTTAAGATAATATTAAACTTAAAAACTAGATTTCATATAATAAAAAATATATATATAAAAAAAAACCTTGTTACTCGTACTTTAGACGGCTTACAGCCACCATTTTGAATGTAATTTGCAGTAAATTTATTAATCTGCCACTGATAGTTTTCATAAATGTTTTTTTTATTATTATTTTACGTTTAGTTTTCTTTTATTAATTATTTATTAATCTTTTTGTTCTTTTCCATTATTTATTTAACATTATTTATTAACATACTTTATTTATTCACTAAACTTGTCACTGTTTTTTTTACGCTTTAATTCGGGAAATGTGGTCACCGTAAACTTTTATCTGATCGCATGCTTTTTTTTTTTTTTCATTCATAAATCCATACTATTAACGTTTTATAATTTTTTTTGGTACATACATAGTACTGTTATTATTTATTTTTTTCCACTAATTTGTTTCTTTCTTGCAGGCGATCAGATTCACTTAAATATTAGCACAACAATTTCAAATAAAATTTTAAGTTATTAGATTATGCACTTATGCTACTATACTTATACATACTACTGTTTATTATGCACTTCATTTTTAATTTTCCATATTTACGCAATGTAATATGTACGCAAATTTCACTATAATGTACATACTTATGTAGATTTATTTATTTTTAAACATACGTACTTAAGACTAAAATAGTTCTACAAACTTAAGTTTTTTTTTAATTTTCTAATTTTAACTTTCACAGGTTTTCTTTAGTTTTTTAAGATAATTATGAGCAATAATATATTTAATGTTTTTTTATTTCCCGTAAAAACATATTAGCCACATAATATAAATAAACTCAAAAAAAATTATTCTCGACCATTAAACTTCGATTCACAAACCAAAAAAAGTAAAGCTTTATTTTTAATTTACAGCTTATCAAAAAAAATATATATACATCAATATCGACCAAAAATAAAATAATGACTCTCCCGAGCGTCCAAAAATGTTTGCTTATATAACCACTAATCCCCACCCAATCGAACATTCTCGATGTTGAACGGAACAATCCCGTAAAATTTCTCCAACAACCTTTTTATTTTGCCGCGCTTTTAACATAGGGTATTTGTGTGTGTGTGTGTATTTGACCACTACGTCAGGGATGTTAAACCATTTTAAGAGCATGGAACGACTGAGCGCTGCACATGTCGTTACAAACGTTCTGAATAAAATGATTTGATTTCAAAAGCTTCGATAAGTGAAAGTTCTTAAAATTAAGAGTTCTTGACATTTCTTGCTCATTGAAAACAAATATCCTAAATTAATCCCAAAATATCACCTTCCTTTGTAATAACAAATTTGAAAGTGAAATGGTTTGGTTTGAAAAGCTCTTAAAACTAAAAGCTTTTAACAGTTTACATTGAGCAAAATTATTTTAAATTCATTGCCGTAATATCAAATTTCGAAGTAAAATGGTTCGTTTCAAAAGGTTCGATAAGTGAAAGCTTTTAAACCTAAAGCTCTTGAATTTTTTTTTTCAAATATATAATTTAATCTCATCAAACATTTGATTAAAAACCTGAAATTATTAAAAATCGGATTTCTGAGTAAAATGGTTTGATTTGGAAAGCTTTTCTAATTAAAAGCTCTTAAAACTAATAGTTTTCTTGACATATTTTGCAAAACATAATATTTTCTTATAAAATATTTTAACTTTAAATCTGAAATTATGAAAAGGCTGACAAATGTTAAGTTCACACCCAAAAGGTATAATTTAATTATCAAGCTTAAAGTTCATTAAATTCAAACATTCTAAATTTATTCTAAAATACCACCTTCCTTTATAATTTCAAATTTTAGAGTTTTGCAGTTATGATGTCCCATAGATATTTAACCATTGGAATGTACTCATGTACTCATTGGTGCGATCGACATGTTTCTTCGACTGCATGCGTGGTTCGTAACAAAGATACCGGTAGTGTTTGTATGTACTTTGTAAGACCGTCCAGTATTTTATTTCAAAAAGAAAAATATACACAGCAATTAAAGGGACAAGTTAAACAAAAATCAATTCATGTACATATGTATGTACATGAAAAACTTGTTATTCAATAACCAAAATCACCGTTAATTTTCATTTCAAACAAAATAAACCGAAAAGTTTTATTTATAGCTACAAATAATTTTGTGTTGCACACACACACACACACAGATAAATTAAATTGTTTATACATATTTGCCAATTTATGATTTGATATTTTTTGTGAAAAGTGAAATTAAAATTCGCTAGAAGAACATCTACCTGGCTCGCAGTATATATACGAAATTTGTGTACCATACTTCACCGGTTGGCGTACGTAAAATCTACATTATCTTAACAAAAGCAAATCAAAAAGGGATCTACTATTCAAGGAGTGCGGGTCGGTTTGGGGTATTGATATATAATGCAAAAGAGTCGTTAGCGGTGATTCCGCAACATCCACAGCCTTTGGTGGCCACAGCTGTGGTTCAGCTGTTGGCCACCGTTGTTGGCTGTGGATGTGTGCGGAATCATCGCTAGCGACTCGTTCGTATTTATGAAGAACCCTTAATTGGACCAAGTTCTTTGGAGTTCGTAAACACGTTTATTGCACCTGTTAGGACTGTAGAAATCCGGTTTTTTGCTGAAATATTTCAGATATTTTCGGTCAAATTGAATCAATATTTGTTTTTTTTTTACATTCTAATACACATCCCATTTAGAATATTTCGTCCCACTATGCAAAACAGCTTACCTTACCTCCTTATCGAATACCACCGGGGCTTTATAGTATAGTCTTTTGCAATCAATTAACTCTAATGTGGCCGTGCTATTGAAAAATCATGTATAAATGTTGCATTGCTGCCATTATCAATTAAAGCTTCAACTATATTTTTTTGCTAATTGATGTATTCTTTGAGGCTCGTAACTTCTGACGTTTTCCTTAAATTCATTGGAAAATATCAAGGAAATAATGTCTAATTCACTCTAATCTTTAAACTTATCCTATTCTAGATTTCTTAAATTTTTAGAGAAAATAAAAAATAAAAAAAAAATATAAAAAATAAATTTTTAGTTCAAGGATTATTCAAGCTTTTTAAAGATAGCTTTGAGTTGTAAGAACTTGCAGATCATGGTGAAATTAAGCCAACATTTTGATATCTCCTTTTGATTATTCGAAATTATTCTATAATAATTAGCATCGTAGATAATTTGATATTTGAGAACTCTCAAGAATATTCAAGATATTAAACATTTTTTAAAAAAAAATTTTTTTTGAAGCGGAGTGACGTAAGTGATCTTTTTATAATTAATATTATTTCGTATAATCACAAAACACCAACAGTTTTCACTTACTTAAAAATAAAAAAACCAAAATTTTATTTTTGAATTTATTTACTTTTATTTATTTAAAATTACAACTAGTTTCGATCTTGTAAAGATCATCTACAGGTAATTTTTTGCAATTGAAAAAAATTACCTGTAGATGATCTTTACAAGATCGAAACTAGTTGTAATTTTAAATAAATAAAAGTAAATAAATTCAAAAATAAAATTTTGGTTTTTTTATTTTTAAGTAAGTGAAAACTGTTGGTGTTTTGTGATTATACGAAATAATATTAATTATATTCAAGATAGTTTGAAAATTCGGTATTTTTTTGAGATTATTTGGAAATTCTTGATATTTTTCAAATTATAATCGAAATTTGTGATGCTTTATCGATATGTTTAGAACTCATCATAGCATAGAGTTTGCAAGATGTTTCGTTTTATTTGAGGCCATTCAAATGAATGACGTTTTGTTTCATCTAGTCATCTTTTAGAACGATCGCCCGAATATGACAAAATTAAATCTGAGTAAAGCAATTGGTTTTCTTTCACATGTAAAGCTCGGAAATGGAAACCGATTTTTGATGATGGCTATTTAAATATTTTGATTAAATACCCTTTGTAATATCAACGTTCTGAATAAAATGATTTGATTTCAAAAGCTTCGATAAGTGAAAGTTCTTAAAATTAAGAGTTCTTGACATTTCTTGCATTTCATTGAAAACAAATATCCTAAATTAATCCCAAAATACCACCTTCCTTTGTAATAACAAATTTGAAAGTGAAATGGTTTGGTTTGAAAAGCTGTTAAAACTAAAAGCTTTTAACAGTTTACATTGAGCAAAATTATTTTAAATTCATTGCCGTAATATCAAATTTCGAAGTAAAATGGTTCGTTTCAAAAGGTTCGATAAGTGAAAGCTTTTAAACCTAAAGCTCTTGAATTTTTTTTTTCAAATACATAATTTAATCTCATCAAACATTTGATTAAAAACCTGAAATTATTAAAAATCGGATTTCTGAGTAAAATGGTTTGATTTGGAAAGCTTTTCTAATTAAAAGCTCTTAAAACTAATAGTTTTCTTGACATATTTTGCAAAACATAATATTTTCTTATAAAATATTTTAACAAAAATCTGAAATTATGAAAAGGCTGACAAAATGTTGAACTCGGTAAAGGAATCTTTCTATCTTTCTATATTTCTTTACCATTGTAGGTTAACTTCCAGTTGTATGTTTCCAGATACTGTTTAGCTATTTCACAGTGGAGGTTGGCTGTGAATACGTTAAATTTTGATGTCCTGGAACAGTTCTATAGCACGGTGGAGGTAAATTTGGGTTGAAATTAACTGATTTTTCGTCAGGGTCTTCCTTCGTGTCATCACCGGACTGACTGAAGAAAACCAGTCCAGTGATGACACGAAGGAAGACCCTGACGAAGAATTACACTGCCCGGGAACATCACAGCAGCATAATCAACTAAACAAAAGGAGTAGTATGGATGGATCCATGATTTTGAGAAAACAACGTCTGATAAGTGACTGATGGCAAATATTGGTCAACGTGGTATTATACAGGAGATTGCAGCACGCCAATTGTTTTAACCGAAACATCACATTTTGCTACGATTTGTCAAAAAAAGTTGTTTTACGAAAATCGGTTAAGCCATTTTAAAAAAATATGCCTTTTGTACGCGCGGAGGTTTGAGTCGATTTAGGTGCTCGGGAGTGTAGTTTGGGTACTATTACCTGCACAAGTATATGATATGTATATAGATATTATTCGATGCGTTGCCCCACATACTATGCAAATTAAGACCAATTATTAGTTTGAAGCTGAAGTTTCATTTCAACGTCGACACAAAACGTACTTTTTTATCAAAATGTGGCTCGCGCGATTTCTTTACTTAAATAAATTAATAAATATTTCAAAAACCTTAAGCTCATTAACATACTCTAATCGTGTTTTTATTTCGAATTTATTTGAGAATTTTGTGAAATGGCAATAAAGGTAAGTAAGGTAACAAATATTGTTATTGTCATCGCTCTAACATCGTTGTCATTGTTTTTATATGTTCGTTACGTATAACTTAGAAATTTATTGTAACTAGCATAACATAAGATGGCAGAAATAGTAGCATGAAATGCTTTAGAATAGAAGGTACCGAGTATGAAAATAAAGTCATATTGCTTCTGTTCGCCTCGTTTTATGCAAATTTTTAATGGAAAAAAAGTTTTCTTGTCTGCTCAGAGATGTCACTATATCCATATATTATCGACACATTTGTTTCGCTCTGTACGATTGCATAAAACACACAAATATATAGTAACCTGTATATGATGAGATAGCCGAGGGAGTAAGCCATTTTCCAGCAAAGACTGCAACATCTAGGAGGGAGAACAATGAGCCCGGATAGTATGTATCTTGTACCGGCCAGTAGTATTGTCAGATTCATTAAGAGCCTGAATATTGACTGGATGGATAATTAAGTAGGGTCCAGCACAATAGATCTTTTAGGTCGCGGTGCGAGGTGGCTTATCGCCCACATGGCCCTCCAGTAAATAATAATAATACAGGATGAGAATTTAATGCGGTATCGAAAAGAACATGGTAGGTACATTTGAGGTAAGAATATATTTCCAAAACCAACATAGTTGCATAGTTTATAACAAGAAAACTGTATAAGAAACACTTTGTACTAAATGTAGTAGGTATGTATGCCCTAACAGAGACATTTATTTTGCTCTGCACGATTGCATAAAACAAACAAATTTATATAACTTGTATATAATGTGGTAGACGAGGTAGTAAGGTGATGGATTGGAGTGAAGAAGGTCTTGAGTGAGTCCAAGCAAAAACCCAAAGTAAAAATATATTTTTAGATGAAAAAAATTGAAGATAATTCGAGAAGATTAATCGCTGCAAAAAAAAATTGGTAAAATTCGTGTAAATAAAAAAAATCAAATTTTTGCTAAAAAAATAAGGTCACAGTAAAAATTAACTTAACTTAAACTAAAAATGTTAGCACGGGAACTAAATATAACACGTGTGTAATATTAGTATGCCCTATTTTAAAACAGTAAATGCTGGTACTAGAAATAAATCACTGATTTCGCATACTATTGGAGTTTGATCCGTTTGGTTTTTAATGCTTTCAGTTTCATGAACCCTGGCAATCTTGATAGCCTCGCGCAGAGCACCGGCTCCCAAAAACATTTCGCTGACCAGTCGTTACTCGTTCTCACCTTCTTTGGGGCTGATACCATATCGGTGACGTCAAATCCAGCTCCATTGTCCGATTTGGACCCATCGGTGTACTGGATGTATGAATCTGAGTTTGAAGTTGATTTCCTCAGCTACAGATAACCCCTAAAGGTATTCTACCACCTGAAGAACGAATTATTGCCATTAGGGAATTCCCAGCTCCAAGCTCAATAAAGCACATTCAGCGGTTCATCGGTATGGTAAATTACTACCATCGATTTATACCAACACTCGGATTACATTAGTCAATTTACCATGGACATTCAGCATGTTCATGGACAAGGCACCGTTGTTGCAGACACATTATCTCGCACAAAGAACAACGAAACGGCCACAGTCTAGACTCAATTCGGCATAAACAAAATTGCAAACACACAAAAAGCTACCTAGAACTCCAGAATTTATTTTCTGGTTTTGAATGTCACTCTAGTTCATCCATGAAACTAGAGATTTTTAAACTGCCTGGCCTCGAAATCATCTGCAAAATATCCACTGGGTATAATCATCCATAGATCGCAGAATCGTTACATCGAACCATCTTCGACACATTACATAACATTTCGCATCCTGGTGTCCGTGCTACACGTAAACTAATTACTGATCACTACTTTTGGCTGTCAGCTGCAACTATTGTCAACAATTAACTCCTTGTATTGCATCGGGAACGCTTCCATCGACTATTCAAAGTCGCACTCGTTTTACTTGGAATCCGAGCAACAGCGAGAGAAGATCTGAGATAAACTAGGTGAAATGGTTTATGGCCAAACCATAAAGCTTCCCGGTGAGTTCTTCATCAATAATCCTCTTTCATCACTCTCAACTACCGACACAGTCATCGATCAAATGTTTAATAATAAATTGTGAAATATAACGAAATTCACTTGTAATTACAAAGAATTAAATAAAGAGTTTATTGTTCGTGTTGAACTGTCGCCGCGTCAGAAGAAATACTATAAATTTATTTTGACCCGAAACTTTGACGCATTGATTCTGCAACCATGTTACGTTTTCAATCTGAAAATTAAAAAGAAAATATGTTAATTATAATTATAATTTTTCATTCTAAAACTGTTCTACATTATACTAGACTAATCTTACAAGAAAAATCGCGATTTTTTAGAACTATGGTGTAAGTAAATAAAAAACCGAATGAGATCGAATTGGATGATCAGAAAGTTGAATGCGATAAAGTGAAGATTAAACCGAGCGGTTTAAAAAGTTATTTAATAGGTTTTACGGTAATAAATGTTAGTAAAACAGTACGAATATTGTAATTAGTAATTTTATGAATTATTGTTATGTTAATTTTTGTTTTGAATATAAACTAGTTTGTGATAAATTGATGTGGTCTGTTTTATTCACAATCCGTGATTCGAACCTTGACATGTACAGGTGGTGTAACCATGGTGGTGAAGGGCTAAATGCGGAACATTATGATTTTGGAATGGAAGTAACAGATGCGAAAAGAGCGAAGAGAAGCGTTTGAAGTGTTTTTCAAATTTTTGTTAAATAGAGCTTAAATAGAGCGCGATCGAAATCATACCGAAGTTTCGTGAGCACGAATGAACAAACTTCAAATACAGCGTGTCTGCGTGTCCACTTTGTAAAGCAATTCATTTGGTAATCAAATGTCCTAAGTTCAAAGTATTGGCAGTATTGGCATCATGTTTTGTTACCAATTGCCGGAGTCGATGTACTGGATAGCAACGGAGAACTACATAAATTTCAAGTTCTATGGATTATAATTATAATCTTTCAAAGGACTACACCAAATGCACCACCCACACACTTTCGGAGACGGCCGGATAAGAAATAACAGCTAAATCGATTGAATAGACAAAGTACTCTTACAATAGAAGAATTACAGACGCTGCTAGTTGAGATAGAGGGACATGAACTAAATATTCTAATACCGCAGCCCATTTTATCATTGGCCATCCGCTTATATTGTGGTTCGAAAAGACATTGGTCGACTTAAGGAGAATTGACTGTTGCGTACTGATTTGCACCAAAACAAAGTGATGTTATATTGTTGGTGGGATTGTCAGAATATTGTTTACTTTGAAGTTCTTAAAGCTAGCGAAACGATAAATGCTGATAAGTGTTGTAACCAGCTCGACAAATTAAAGGAAGCCTTACACGAAAAGAGGCCAAATTTGATCATAAAATAAAGGAGTAATTTTTTACTAAGATAATGCAACACCACACAGAGCCTGGAAGACTCTATAAAAATTGCTATAGGTTGTTGAGAAACCTATAAAATAATCTTAGTGGTAAACAATTTTAAACATTTGGGGAACTTAAAACGTGTGTATGTGACTATTATCAATCAAATTTTGCAGTTTTGCTAAAAAGGTACATTTAAGCTGCCTGGAAGTTGGAGAAAGATTTTAAGTATTAATTAGAACTATATTATTGTGTATTAGAATGTAAAAAAAAAACAAATATTGATTCAGTTTGACCGAAAATATCTGAAATATTTCAGCAAAAAACCGGATTTCTACAGTCCTAACAGGTGCAATAATAAACGTGTTTACGAACTCCAAAGAACTTGGTCCAATTAAGGGTTCTTCATAAATACGAAAACGAGTCGCTAGCGATGATTCCGCACACATCCACAGCCAACAACGGTGGCCAACAAGCTGAACCACAGCTGTGGCCACCAAAGGCTGTGGATGTGTGCGGAATCACCGCTAACGACTCTTTTGGCATTATATATCAATACCCCAAACCGACCGCACTCCTTGAATAGTAGATCCCTTTTTGATTTGCTTTTGTTAAGATAATGTAGATTTTACGTACGCCAACCGGTGAAGTATGGTACACAAATTTCGTATATATATACTGCGAGCCAGGTAGATGTTCTTCTAGCGAATTTTAATTTCACTTTTCACAAAAAATATCAAATCATAAATTGGCAAATATGTATAAACAATTTAATTTATCTGTGTGTGTGTGTGTGTGTGTGTGTGTGTGTGTGTGTGTGTGTGTGTGTGTGTGCAACACAAAATTATTTGTAGCTATAAATAAAACTTTTCGGTTTATTTTGTTTGAAATGAAAATTAACGGTGATTTTGGTTATTGAATAACAAGTTTTTCATGTACATACATATGTACATGAATTGATTTTTGTTTAACTTGTCCCTTTAATTGCTGTGTATATTTTTCTTTTTGAAATAAAATACTGGACGGTCTTACAAAGTACATACAAACACTACCGGTATCTTTGTTACGAACCACGCATGCAGTCGAAGAAACATGTCGATCGCACCAATGAGTACATGAGTACATTCCAATGGTTAAATATCTATGGGACATCATAACTGCAAAACTCTAAAATTTGAAATTATAAAGGAAGGTGGTATTTTAGAATAAATTTAGAATGTTTGAATTTAATGAACTTTAAGCTTGATAATTAAATTATACCTTTTGGGTGTGAACTTAACATTTGTCAGCCTTTTCATAATTTCAGATTTAAAGTTAAAATATTTTATAAGAAAATATTATGTTTTGCAAAATATGTCAAGAAAACTATTAGTTTTAAGAGCTTTTAATTAGAAAAGCTTTCCAAATCAAACCATTTTACTCAGAAATCCGATTTTTAATAATTTCAGGTTTTTAATCAAATGTTTGATGAGATTAAATTATGTATTTGAAAAAAAAAAAAAATTCAAGAAGAAAAGCTTTCACTTATCGAACCTTTTGAAACGAACCATTTTACTTCGAAATTTGATATTACGGCAATGAATTTTGGTTAGGATTTAAAATAATTTTGCTCAATGTAAACTGTTAAAAGCTTTTAGTTTTAACAGCTTTTCAAACCAAACCATTTCACTTTCAAATTTGTTATTACAAAGGAAGGTGGTATTTTGGGATTAATTTAGGATATTTGTTTTCATTGAGCAAGAACTCTTAATTTTAAGAACTTTCACTTATCGAAGCTTTTGAAATCAAATCATTTTATTCAGAACGTTGATATTACAAAGGGTATTTAATCAAAATATTTAAATAGCCATCATCAAAAATCGGTTTCCATTTCCGAGCTTTACATGTGAAAGAAAACCAATTGCTTTACTCAGATTTAATTTTGTCATATTCGGGCGATCGAAATTTCGATTATAATTTGAAAAATATCAAGAATTTCCAAATAATCTCAAAAAAATACCGAATTTTCAAACTATCTTGAATATTCTTGAGAGTTCTCAAATATCAAATTATCTACGATGCTAATTATTATAGAATAATTTCGAATAATCCAAAAGGAGATATCAAAATATTGGCTTAATTTCACCATGATCTGCAAGTTCTTACAACTCAAAGCTATCTTTAAAAAGCTTGAATAATCCTTGAACTGTCTAAAAATTTAAGAAATGTAGAATAGGATAAGTTTAAAGATTAAGTGAATTAGACATTATTTCCTTGAAATTTTCCAATGAATTTAAGGAAAACGTCAGAAGTTACGAGCCTCAAAGAATACATAAATTAGCATAAATATATAGTTGAAGCTTTAATTGATAATGGCAGCAATGCAACATTTATACATGCTTTTTTAATAGCACGGCCACATTAGGGTTAATTGATTGCAAAAGACTATACTATAAAGCCCCGGTGGTATTCGATAAGGAGTAAGCTGTTTTGCATAGTGGGACGAAATATTCTAAATGGGATGTGTATTAGAATGTAAAAAAAAAAACCAAATATTGATTCAGTTTGACCGAAAATATCTGAAATATTTCAGCAAAAAATCGGATTTCTACAGTCCTAACAGGTGCAATAAACGTGTTTACGAACTCCAAAGAACTTGGTCCAATTAAGGGTTCTTCATAAATACGAAAACGAGTCGCTAGCGATGATTCCGCACACATCCACAGCCAACAACGGTGGCCAACAGCTGAACCACAGCTGTGGCCACCAAAGGCTGTGGATGTGTGCGGAATCACCGCTAACGACTATTTTGGCATTATATATCAATACCCCAAACCGACCGCACTCCTTGAATAGTAGATCCCTTTTTGATTTGCTTTTGTTAAGATAATGTAGATTTTACGTACGCCAACCGGTGAAGTATGGTACACAAATTTCGTATATATACTGCGAGCCAGGGGTGACATGTTCTACCATCACTATTTTCGATGTTCGATCGAACATTGTATCTCTTTTGTTCGTTTTCTTAATCACGCTTTATCTATTGCGATCTCCGTCCATTAGTATAATTTTCTATACTATTTAATTCCATCGTAATCGATAAAGTATCGCTAAAAAAAATTTTGGTGATGAAGTGGAGAATAAATAGCACGATGAATTGAACAAGTCGAAAGCATAATAAAAAAACGTAATAAAATAAGCGAAACAGCGTACAATTTTGTTTTTGAAACAAGAGAAACAAAGCCAACCGAACATCGAAAATAGTGATGGTAGAACATGTCACCCCTGGTAGATGTTCTTCTAGCGAATTTTAATTTCACTTTTCACAAAAAATATCAAATCATAAATTGGCAAATATGTATAAACAATTTAATTTATCTGTGTGTGTGTGTGTGTGTGTGTGTGTGTGTGCGCAACACAAAATTATTTGTAGCTATAAATAAAACTTTTCGGTTTATTTTGTTTGAAATGAAAATTAACGGTGATTTTGGTTATTGAATAACAAGTTTTTCATGTACATACATATGTACATGAATTGATTTTTGTTTAACTTGTCCCTTTAATTGCTGTGTATATTCTTCTTTTTGAAATAAAATACTGGACGGTCTTACAAAGTACATACAAACACTACCGGTATCTTTGTTACGAACCACGCATGCAGTCGAAGAAACATGTCGATCGCACCAATGAGTACATGAGTACATGAGTACATTCCAATGGTTAAATATCTATGGGACATCATAACTGCAAAACTCTAAAATTTGAAATTATAAAGGAAGGTGGTATTTTAGAATAAATTTAGAATGTTTGAATTTAATGAACTTTAAGCTTGATAATTAAATTATACCTTTTGGGTGTGAACTTAACATTTGTCAGCCTTTTCATAATTTCAGATTTTTGTTAAAATATTTTATAAGAAAATATTATGTTTTGCAAAATATGTCAAGAAAACTATTAGTTTTAAGAGCTTTTAATTAGAAAAGCTTTCCAAATCAAACCATTTTACTCAGAAATCCGATTTTTAATAATTTCAGGTTTTTAATCAAATGTTTGATGAGATTAAATTATGTATTTGAAAAAAAAAAAAATTCAAGAAGAAAAGCTTTCACTTATCGAACCTTTTGAAACGAACCATTTTACTTCGAAATTTGATATTACGGCAATGAATTTTGGTTAGGATTTAAAATAATTTTGCTCAATGTAAACTGTTAAAAGCTTTTAGTTTTAACAGCTTTTCAAACCAAACCATTTCACTTTCAAATTTGTTATTACAAAGGAAGGTGGTATTTTGGGATTAATTTAGGATATTTGTTTTCAATGAAATGCAAGAAATGTCAAGAACTCTTAATTTTAAGAACTTTCACTTATCGAAGCTTTTGAAATCAAATCATTTTATTCAGAACGTTGATATTACAAAGGGTATTTAATCAAAATATTTAAATAGCCATCATCAAAAATCGGTTTCCATTTCCGAGCTTTACATGTGAAAGAAAACCAATTGCTTTACTCAGATTTAATTTTGTCATATTCGGGCGATCGTTCTAAAAGATGACTAGATGAAACAAAACGTCATTCATTTGAATGGCCTCAAATAAAACGAAACATCTTGCAAACTCTATGCTATGATGAGTTCTAAACATATCGATAAAGCATCACAAATTTCGATTATAATTTGAAAAATATCAAGAATTTCCAAATAATCTCAAAAAAATACCGAATTTTCAAACTATCTTGAATATTCTTGAGAGTTCTCAAATATCAAATTATCTACGATGCTAATTATTATAGAATAATTTCGAATAATCAAAAGGAGATATCAAAATGTTGGCTTAATTTCACCATGATCTGCAAGTTCTTACAACTCAAAGCTATCTTTAAAAAGCTTGAATAATCCTTGAACTGTCTAAAAATTTAAGAAATCTAGAATAGGATAAGTTTAAAGATTAGAGTGAATTAGACGTTATTTCCTTGAAATTTTCCTATGAATTTAAGGAAAACGTCAGAAGTTACGAGCCTCAAAGAATACATAAATTAGCATAAATATATAGTTGAAGCTTTAATTGATAATGGCAGCAATGCAACATTTATACATGCTTTTTTAATAGCACGGCCACATTAGGGTTACTTGATTGCAAAAGACTATACTATAAAGCCCCGGTGGTATTCGATAAGGAGGTAAGCTGTTTTGCATAGTGGGACGAAATATTCTAAATGGGATGTGTATTAGAATGTAAAAAAAAACCATATATTGATTCAGTTTGACCGAAAATATCTGAAATATTTCAGCAAAAAACCGGATTTCTACAGTCCTAACAGGTGCAATAAACGTGTTTACAAACTCCAAAGAACTTGGTCCAATTAAGGGTTCTTCATAAATACGAAAACGAGTCGCTAGCGATGATTCCGCACACATCCACAGCCAACAACGGTGGCCAACAGCTGAACCACAGCTGTGGCCACCAAAGGCTGTGGATGTTGCGGAATCACCGCTAACGACTCTTTTGCATTATATATCAATACCCCAAACTGACCGCACTCCTTGAATAGTAGATCCCTTTATGATTTGCTTTTGTTAAGATAATGTAGATTTTACGTACGCCAACCGGTGAAGTATGGTTACACAAATCGCTCGAAGGACCATATAAAATTGCAAGCCAAACGTGAATGGCAAATAAATGTCCAAAATTTCTATCGCAATTTTCTATTTCATAAAGATAAAACGAAATGTTGTTGATGATTTTCCAATTTTTCTAATTTTTGATTAAAAGAATTTCTTGAATTTTTAACAATTTCTATTTTTTATTTATTTATTGATAAAGGTTGTCGCTTCGACGGTTCAAGTAAAAGAGAATGAAATTTTGTTATTTAGCTTTAAGAAGTAGTTTTACAATAGCTTTTAATTAATATAATTCCCGATAGATGGTTAAATCTCTTTAATTTATAAACATAAAACGTACTCATTATTTTAATTGAGCTACTAAAACGACTACGATCACCTTTACAAATTTTAATTCAATTAATTGTCAAATGATTTTTGTTGACAAATATATGATGCAATTCAAAATGGTAAGAAATTTTCCAAATTAACTTTTAACATGAATTAATTAATCAATTATTTCAGGATGGATTTACTTACTGAAACATGTAATTACAACTAACAAATTAACCAGATAAGTATTCAAATAAGAAAGTATGAGTTTACAATAATAAATTTTACTATTTGATTTCAGGTAAACATTACAGTAAAATAATGGAATTAATAATGAAGTTCAAGTTCTAGAATAAGTATCAAAATTGTATTTGTTGTGATTAATATTTTAGCTGATGTTTTGTTTTGTTTTGCAGGTGTAAATAAAATCTTTGTATGACGAGCGTTCTTCTGCAATTACAGGATAGATGACAACCAGCTCACGAATATATTGTTGTGAATTGTGCCATTGCAACACTTGTTGTTGTAATTTATATGCCCCTTTTAATACTAGAATTGTGTGTCGTCATAAAAAAATAAAAAAAAATGGCCATTTGTCTACATATTTAGAGCTAAACTGGTATTACTTGAATCATGACCGGTGAATAAAGGGAATATTTTGTTAACCTTCCTCAACTGATTTTAAGATGAGATTCTGAAATATGACCAAGTAAGATGGAACTTGGTTATTTCTTAACTGATTATGATGAAATTCGACATGTACTATGGAAATGGGATCCTTAAATGATTTTTAGTTGAAGTTCTGGAATATAGCCAAGTAGGATGGACCTCGGCTATTTATTAACGGATTTTGATGAAATTCGACACGTGCGATAGAAATAGAATTCTAAAATGAAATTTCGAAGAAGTTCTGGAATGTGGCCAATTAGGAGGGAAGTCGGTTACTTGTCAACCGATTATGATAAAATTCGACATGTACGATGGAAATGGAATTATAACATGATATTTAGAAGAAGTTTTGAAATATGCCCTTTAAGGAAGGAACTCGGTTAGTTCTGAACCGATTATGGTGAAATTCGACATGTGCGATGGAAATGGGATTCTAAAATGATTGTTAGATAAAGTTCTAGAATATGGTTAGTTGGGAAGGAACTCGGTTATTTGATAACCGTTTATGACGAAATTCGAGATGTACGATGGAAATAGGATCGCCAAATGATTTTTAGGTCAGGTTCTGGATTATGGCCAAGAAGGGTGGAATTTTGATGTAATTCGATACGTGCGATAGAAATGGGATTCTAAAATGATATTTAGAAAAACTTCTGGAATATGGTCTATTAAGAAGGAATGCGATTACTTCTCAACCGATTATGTTGGAATTCGACATGTACAAGGGAAATATAATTCTAGATTGATAATTAGAAGAAGTTCTGGAATATGGCCTACAATTGTTGGGTGTACAATTGTTTCCTTACTGAGAATTAGAGATAGGTAACTTATCTAAACCAGTACAGTTAAATCATTTGACGAATTCTACAATAAAAATGTCGGCTAGAGAAATGAAATATTTTTGTCATTTTTTCTCGCTGTTTATTGGAGACATGATAAGGTCTCGCTTCTCTTTCTAAACTTATTAAAAATTACTGATTTAATTTTACAACCGAAACATAATTTCTAAGAACTCTTACTATTAAAGGGTTTAATATTTAGAACATCACATTTCATATAAATATTTATTTAATAACACTTTCAAGTCCATACACTTCATAATATGATACGGCTACAGAAAAATTCGTTGCAAACGCAGTGGGCGTTACCTATGGTGCTTTCGGTTTGAAGGAAAACATAGAGAATTTAAAAAATATGCTCGGAATACCAACTCAAAGTTAACCTTTCATAATCATTGTCAATAACAACTTTTGGATATCTCAAGATGGTCAAATATTCAAAATGACAATGTTGTGGACAATGAGTATGAAATCAAATTTAAATCATTAGAATAACCAGTGTATGGTATAGTATATAAAACAGGTTTTATTTTAGGGATTCTTAAGTCGTCAATTATAGAATTTCACGAAATTATTGCATTCATTTTTTCCGAAAGTGGTTTAAGAACGAAAATTTCAAAACGTTTCCATACGAAATAAAAACAGGTAAATTCGAGTACTCGCTGGATATTGTCGATGTGTTTAATACTGAAACTATATGCATTAATTCTTTTTAAATAATGGTAAAAAATTTATTCGAGTTTAAAGACTTGGAAAAACCCATTTTATGAAATTTCTTTAATTTGTAATAAATATGTAAATAAAAAGTATATAAAAATTATGAACAATAAATAAAATAGTAACTAAATAATTGAGTTTCAATTCCGGAAATAATTTTCTTTATCTGAGAAACAATAAAGACACAATGTAATTATTGTACTGTTGCACAATGTAATTATTGTATTATTGTTTATTTTAATTTCAATAGTCAATAAGTTATTTGTTTAAAGTGTAAACCAAATATGTCAAGTATATCTCCACATGGTAACATCCGCTAAATACAAGAGGCGAGTGCAGTACACTATAAATGAGCAAAGAGCGGAACAAATATGAAAACTGGTACACCTGTTACTCAGGTAAATCCACCCTATTCGGAGGTCCGTCTCATGTATTCCATTTCCGTCCATTGGGACCAGCAGCCACAACACTCGGTTTACAAACGAAGAAAACCTTC
Organism: Tipula vernalis; assembly: GCA_958295665.1. Classification (NCBI taxonomy): domain Eukaryota; kingdom Metazoa; phylum Arthropoda; class Insecta; order Diptera; family Tipulidae; genus Tipula; species Tipula vernalis. The sequence goes on from OY282561.1 coordinate 13,209,951, forward strand.
ACAATAAATGGTGTAAAGCTAATAATGCATTAGTTGAGGCCAACAATATAAACAAGCAACTGAATGCAGGAGTTAAAGGAGAAGTTAAAGGTCTTAAGCCAACGGAGGACATCGGTTCTGCAGCGTTGCTATTGAACTGCAAAACATCAAAAATAAGAATGTGATTGCTAAAAATCAGATTTATTCAGGAAGCAAGCAGTTAAGATGAACCAACCCGAAGTAAATCGTAGAGTATCGGGAATTACTCATGGACAGTTGGGTAAAATGACTTATGCTCAAGTACCGATGAGTAAAGGAAATCCAGGAAAAAACTGCTCAAAATGACGATATAAGTCAAACACTTAAATTAATTTTATACAGACTGAATGTAACCATACAAACGCGGTATATACAAAAAATTTGAAATTGAGTTTATGATTTTTTTAGTAACCTGGCACGTTATTCTACCTATTTACCGACGGAAAGCTCAGTATTTACATTATTTCAGTAGCTACTTGAGCGAATATGTACATACCGCATTTGTTTTTAGTATTTAGCATACTACATTTACTATTACTTTGACTAGGAATCACCTTTATTAGATCAAACATTCCAATTTACAAAATGCTATTACCAAAACTTTAAAGCCTCATATCTCAATTTCTGTCATCAGAAGAACCGCGTTTGGTTCTAGAATGGCATCGTACCACCATACCATCATACCATCACTCCACCTACCGTGTTATAATCATACCATCATACCAACGTACCATCGTACCATCAAACCAGCATATAATCATACCATCCAACCGTCGTACCATTATACCGTCATACCATCATACCCTCATACTATCACACCATCATTCTAGAATAAATACCACTATATCATTATAAAATCACACAATCATACCATCTTATATACGATACCATCATACCATTGTACCGTCATACCATCATATCAGCATACCATCATACCATTAAACCATAATACCGACATACCACTATACCCCCATACCATGTCATCATACCGTCGTACCATCATACCATCAAACCATCATACCATCATACAATCATACGATCATACCATTATACCATCACAACATACCATCATACAGGTTTTACACTTCAAATTGATCGTTTTACATTCCAAATTGAACTTATTATATTTCAAATTGAACCCTTAGCAAATTATATGAATGGCAAATTAGGATGGAATTTGGCTATTCCTTAACCGATTAGGATGAAATTTGTCATTTGCGTTGGAAATGGGATTCTAAATCGCCCAACCCAATTCTCTTTCAATTCAAACCAGCATATATAAAAAATTACCCAGCTGCTCACTATATCTTAATCCAACCCCAACTCAACTCCAACTCAACTTCAACTCAACCCGCAAATTGTCCACTAAAAATTTTGTCCCCTAAACAATTTTTTTTATTATGTATAAAATTTTTTAAATATTTCTATAACCAGGTGTTTTGGGTCAATTCATATGATAGGTACCCGACCCTCTTGACGTACAGGTTCCAAAAGCTTTCCAAATCTCCGCCTTGGTCATAGAAACAGATTGGTGAAAACATTCTAAATCGGACATGCCGTTGGGTACAGAAATCCAAACCAATTGATTTTTCGGCATTTTTTATAGACAAATATATTAATTGTTCATGGCAATCCCAATATAATTGGGATTGCCATGAACTATAATTTTATCCCAAAATATCTACTGAAAAAAATTAGAAATATCTTCCCCCTCCCCGTAATTTTGGCTGAAGGCCCAAAGAGTTATACCAATGTACCATTTAGGGGGAAGATATTTCTACTTTTTTTCAGTAGATATATTATGAGCGATTGGCCTCTATATCGGGAGACACATTAAATTCTTAATAGAAATCCAAACGTCCAGACAAACGGACGGACATTTTTATTTTTATTTTTTTTTTTTGCTTTTTTAAATTAAGGGATTTTCAAAACGTCGAGAAAAATGTTTATGGACCAACCAAATTTTTAGTCATTTTTGACAGGATTTCAATACTTTGGTCTTCTTAGACCGAAGTAAGTATTAAATTTGTATATGAAATAGGGTTTTCAATACCTTTTTTCTGAGTGTATATAAAATAAAAAAATTTAAAACTGGTAAGTGCCGGGATTTCTTGGTAATATTTTAAGATTGGGGCGAAAAAACTAGATAGAATTCAAATTTTTATAAACATACCAAATAGAATTTGTTTGAGAAAGTTTAGTTTGATAATTATATTGCAGTTTAATTTAAACTAGAAGTTGATCGTGCATTTGAGTAGCATTATATTAAAATCCATAAAGAAATGATGACCTCGAAATCAAAAAAATGGGAGACCCGAGTTTAGTGTTCGACCTAAAGCTTAACAATGGGTGTGTCTGTACCAGTGCTTGAAGAAAACATTGCCCAAATCACATTTAATAGTTTTGAATATACAATTTTAGTCAATACTAAAACTTTAAGACTTTAAGATATACATAACGGTGCACCCGTAACACTACGTCTCGTACTAGAAAGGGTGTTTTTAGCCGAAGGTAGCTTCTTTTACAAAAAGAAAAAGAAATTCAGAAGTTATAACGATAGCCAGAAGTTGAGTACATAAAAGTGGTACCGGTTCAAATTCCAGGTACCAAAACACTCAACGCATACCCCTTAATACGATAAACAACAAAAAATGTTGACGATAACGGTTCGTTAAAAATTCCAAAACACTTTACATTTTGAATGCCACGATAACGATTGTAAATACTGTTAGGAGAGCAAGCAAATAATATCGTTAGTTACTAGGTCGGTAAATGTCTCATGTCAATATTATGATAACGAAATATCGTTAAATTTCATTTTAGTCTCAAGATTACACGGTATTGATACTACAAAATTAATTATTATAACGAAAAAACAAAAAATTTACGAGTCAACCGGTGTATTTAATATAACGGTTATCTTATTTTATGCGATAAAGAACGACGTTAAAATTTCAATTAGGTGTTTAAACTACAAACATACTCGTACACACAAACAACATGAACAATAAACTTTTTATCTTGTACATTGTATGCACAAGAAATAATGACTCCCTACCTTATTTTCGAATACAAAATATTGCAACAAAAATATACGCTTGACAGAATCTCGAAAGCGTTTTCTTCGAAGGAAAATAAAATTGCAACAATTAACGTAGCAAACAAAAAAAAAATGTTGCATACACATGTGTCGCAAGCAAAAATATAGCAAACACAAATATCGTAAAACAAAACTCATCGCAAGCCAAAAATACTGCATCAAAAATGCTTATTTTGTACAGTGATGTGCAAAAAAGGGTCAAACATATTTTATTACAAATTGCGGTCTTGGTTGCTAAAATTACAAAACATTTGAAAGCAATTGGCTTATCAAATAAAAATCAAAAAATGTACCCGCAATTTTGGGTGAAAAATAGAAAAAAATACCGAAATATTCAAAGTACCTATTTGGAACTGGAAGTAGTGAAATAAAATAAATACTTTTTATACAACTTCTATCTTTAATATGTATTAATATTTTGTCGGAGTGCCTTTTACTTTTATTACGGCGGTACATCCCCGCAAATTGAGACAGAAATGTTAAAAAATAATTTTAAATTCTTATTAGTACCTCAGAAAATTGTTCCAAGTTTTCCCGTCAATTTTCACTCTGTTTCTATATACTCGTACATACATATGTATTTATATATCGAGTAGATACCAATCTACTTTTCCTTTTTATTACAAATTATTAATAATATTGATGTGTATGCCTAGTGGCGGATTAAGGAAAATCCGAGCCCTAGGCAAGCTTTCGATTTCAGCCCCCCCCCCTTCCCCCACCAATCCTATTAGACAAAGATGGTCAATCCACATTTAAGTGTCACACATGTAAGTACTATTGGCAAATTATTTGGTAGACATATAAAAATCGATTTTTTTATAAACAAATCAATTTTAACAAATTATGACAAATTGATTTAGAAAATCAATTTTTTAAACTCCACCGCTTAGTTCTTGGCGACGTTACTGCTAGTTCTTTACCAGGGGGCCTATTCTCGAATTCCACATTCATTTTCCACATGGACATCTGTCAAAATTCATAAAAATTTAATTTTTTCGGTACTAAGGGAATATTTCCGAATGGATATAAGCATGTGGAAAAAATTCCCCATATAGGAAAATGTCCATGCCGCATGTGAATTACATTTTTCGAACGTTTTTGTGTGAACTTTGACAGTTGTCCACATGTGGAAAATGGATGTGGAATTCAAGAATAGGGCCCAAGGAGTGCGATTATGTATCTCTCGTATTACGATTTACGAATTTCGAGAACGTGAAATTCAGAATGTTGCAATTGCGACATAGCACAATTATGTAAGCAATTACGAGAAGCAATTTTTTAAACTTAAGTGTTGTCCGATAGCGATAGTGTTATTTGCGGCATACAGTTTTGTTGCATTTATTCCATTTTGTGTAGCGCCCTTTCAATGGGTGCCTTCAGATCCGCCAACATATTGTGTGTACTAATCGGTATCACATTTATATGATACATGCTACCAACATAGATGTGACGTGAACGCAACTGATTGGGCATTTGTTAAAGTTGCCAAACATTTAGTTTAATGTTTCTCTTAAAACAATTCAAGACGAATTGGAACAAAATTTATTTGTAAATTTCCGAAATTTATGAACTATGTGATTATTTGTATGAATTCTGTTTTAGAATTTCTTTTGTTGAAAACGCGGGAGCGTAGATAGTAAAAAACAATTTGAGATTGTAATTATCCAACAAAGTATTCATTACTTCTCTAAACATATTCTTACAGGATTTAATATTTGTAGATAGGTGTGTGTAGACACACTACACACTATATTGAAATAGTTTTATTTATTTTAATTATAAAGAACCTGGCGATAAATGACTGTGTAATTGCTAAGAAGATGGTAATGTTGGATTTAAATTGTTTCCTTCTTTTTGTAAAGTATGTATGTAATGTACACCAAAATTCCGATGGATGAATCTATCATAGAAATAAAATGATTACAAAAATGACATTTATCAGATCAGTGTTGCCATATAAATTTTGACCTAACCATTCCAGTCAGGCCCCAACATGTTGATTTTACTCAACTTGTTATGCCAACAACTGGAGTACCGGAAGCGCCCTTTGACAAGACATTGAAGACCACGTTCGTATTTACTTTTACTGAATACAAATTATACGAATAACGGTATACAGTAATAATTTTATGGATTTTACATATTTTTACGGTGACAATTAGGGTAGAATAAATAAGTTATTTAATAGCGAAAAGATTACTGTACTAAAATAAAACTTTCCTAATTGTTTCTAGACTATTCTTGCTGGAAAAGTCATGAAATTTCTAGAAGTTTTGGTTTGAGTATATAAAAAGCGAACGAGATCGAATTAGATCATTAATATTTGGAAAGCGATAGTATTAAGATTAAAAAGTAAATTGAAAAGTGATTTAAAAAGTGAATTAGTGCGATATAAAGATTATAAGTGGTCAGTAAAATTGTGCGAAAATTATAATAAGTGATTTTGTGAATTTTTGTTAATAAATTGTGTTGTATTAATTTTTGTGCTCAATAAGTAATTGAAGCGGTTTGTCTTATTCACAATCCAGTGATTCAAACCGTGATTGACAAGGCAAAAACGTAACAATATTAATAAACTTTAATTTTTAGTTCTATTAAATTTGCCAACAAATAAATCCTCCTTCGTAAAATCGCCACCCTAGCCGGGCGGCATTGACCATTTTTTATCGGGTTTCACTTTAAATCCTGGTTTACAAAAACCTGGGTTTTCCGATTGGCAAAATTAAAATTCTCCTTCACCAGAATTAAAAAAAAAAAATATGGGGTCTGGTAGGAAAGCTTGGTTTTCAGAAGCGTGGTTTAAAAAATCTGGTTTCAAAAGCCTGGTTTTTTTAATCTTGGTTTTATAAGACATATTTTTTTTTAATTCTGGTGAAGGAAAATTTTAATTTTGCCAATCAGAAAAACCAGGCTTTTGGAAACCAGGCTTTTTGAAAATCCAGGCTTTTGTATAGCCAAGCTTTTGTAAACCAGGATTTAGAGTGGAACCCAAAAATATGTCTTTCAAAACCAAGATTTTGAAAACCAGGCTTTTGAAACCATAGGCTTCTGAAATCCAGGCTTACCTACCAGACCCTTTTTTATCAAATTATTAAAGTTCTTAAAATTCAAAAATATTCGTATACATATGCTATTTGACTTTCAAACCATTTGAAATGTGTAAAAAAATATTTAAACAGATAATGTTGACAAATTTTCTTTAAAAATAATCTTTTTAATCATTACGTTTCGTCTATCGTACTTAAAAAGTAGAACTAATAAAACAACAACAAGTCGCAATTACGAGAACTCGAAATGTCTTACATAATTGCGTTTTGTCAAAATTTCAAAAATTTCTCGCAACTCGAAACTGTAATGCTTACATAACTGTACCCAAATAACGTATCAAAGCAGACTAAGGTTACCCGGTTAATTTAATATTTTTAGTTAATTAATCCTATGTTAATCGAATTGCACCGAGTATAAAATTTATACTAAACTATTTATTAAATTTTGGAAAAATCACGAAGAATTAGGATCCGTAAGCAAATTGTTAGCCTACTGCACTTCAGTTACACTACAACATGCGCTCGTATTTAATCTCAATTTCTCCTGCGAGGGTGTCGATTTTATCGATTATATATATCCCAGTTATTGACAAGTAATAAAAAAAAATTAATTATTTATAAATCTATGAATCAGTGTATGAAGATTTAAATTCCCTTTTTTTTAAACTTCCTTCATTAATCAATATTTCCGAAGCGAAATTGGTTTGATCGATATTTTGTCTAATTCGATATTTTGGTTGGTGAGCTTGCCAAATGATCCCATCTAGATATCTAGGTTTGAATATAGGATTGAGTTGCTTTGTATCTAACATATTCAAAATTATTAACATTAGTCAAACTTTTTGAGACCGATTGAGGATTGAAAATTTTGTATATGTACACGGCGTATAATATACATTTTGCTATTGTGTGCCGTCAAATATTTTTATTGTATTAGTGTGTTTTCTCATGATGGTAAGTATCAAAAATAAGCTAAGCGGGTGAAATCGGTTCAACTTTTTGTTGCTTCCGCTCGCCTTGAGTTATTTTTCCCTATCTTTTAACATGAGGAATTCATGTTTTTCTATCTATTGTTGTTGTAAACGAGACATTCATTTTACTTCGTTATGGCTGTATGATACTCACTTTTTTTCAAGTACAATAAAGTGCTGCAAAACTAGTAAAGCGAAACAGAGAAGGGTAGTGTAGACAATACTATAGGCAAATATTTTGAAGTTTCGGATAAACAAAATTTGTAAATAGAATCAAAATTTTTTTTGTGTTGGACCATATTATTGAATTAATTTGCATTAGCTGCCGCAATTAATTGAAACGAAATAATTTATATGTTAAGTTAATTTTTATATTTACAAAAAAATGCACGTTTTAAATATTTTGGCAAACAATTAACAATGCAAACCCAAAATTGTATTTCAGTATCAAAAGAAAAATCTAAAAAAGGGGAAAAAAATCATAACAATAATGGCGAACAAAAATGGAAAAAATTGTTTAATTATTTATTTTAAAAATAAACAAATAAATTCTCTTTGGTATACAAAATACAAATATTTTCTCTAATATTTCGGAAATGTCAGAAAAAAGTATGTAATGTCAAAAAAAAAGAATCAAATCCAATTCTTTTTTTGCTATAGTTGCTCGATTAACTGCTAGAAAAGTTGAGCTACCACTTTTTTTTTGACGTTTCTATATTTTTTCCAAATCTATGGTGTATACACTCACTCTCACAAATATTTTGTATATATATTTTTTATCTCACTCCGTTTGTCTTACCTAGTCACTGAAAAAGTGGGAAAAAAGTGAGTATCATACAGCCATTAACAAAAATCCAAAACAATATACGCAATCAAAAAAATTGCTCGTGATCTTCAATATAAAAACCAAAAAGCAGCATAAATAAATGGTTTTTAATCTATACATTCTTCGTCGGCCACATTCATAATATTTTTAACTTTTTTTTTTTTTTTTTTTTTGAGTTATGTGAGAATAAACATTTGAAAAAAAAAAAAAAAACAATTCAGTGTTATCTCATGCGTACGAAAGGAATGTTGTACATATTTGTATTTCCAGTAATTTTCTGTAAAATTTAAAACTAATAAAATGGTAAATAGAATAATGATTTAAAGATAAACAAAAATTAGCTAAAAATGGAAAATAAGTCAGAAAAATATTTATAAACTATAATTGTATTAATAATTTTAAATGATGAAAAGACACACGACGTACATCCTTCCTCTCCTGCGTTTGAATTAGCACTAAGTCAAAATAACTAATTTACTTCTTATATTTTCCACAGTATATTTTATATCCCTCTTTATCGTATCATTTTATCTCTTTATTTGCATCATGTTAACCAAAAAACAAAAAAAAAACCGCCCATCATTTTTTTTGTTTTTTGTTTAACATCAAATAAGAGGGACAATGTGAAAAATAAAGTAAATTAGTGATTTTGGGATAGGCAAGCAGAATGTACGTCGTATGTCTTTTCATCATTTAAAATTATTACTAAAATTATAGTTTATAAATATTTTTCTGACTCATTTTCCATTTTTAGCTAATTTTGATTTATCTTTAAATCATTATTCAATTAACAATTTTATTAGTTTTAAATTTTGCAGAAATTACTGGAAATAAAAATATGTACAACCTTTCGCAGGCATGAGATGACACTGAATTGTTTTTTTTATATTTCAAATGTTTATTCTCTGTTTTTCTCTATTCTTTGGACACCAATACAATTTACCAATACTATTGCCTTCCGGTAATTCTCAACTCAATCCTCAAATTGCGACCAAAATCGCTACCCTGATGAAGTTTTGGTACGTTTGCCATTTCGAATGCAATATTATAATTTTTAGATTGGAGGAAAAATCAAATTGATAAACAAATTTGTTAAACAAAATAAAAAGGTAATAATTAAATAAATATTTATTGTATTCGTATAGAATAACAAATGTTGAATTTAAATGTACGTGTGTATAAACTAAATTTAGTTTGCACGCACTATACACGTTCACTCACAAATTAATTCACTTCGTTTAACTAAGAATTCTTCCTTTTCAAATTTTGTAGAAAAATTGGGACTAGCAATAGCGGCTAAGTATTCTGAAAGAATATGAAAATGTGTGAGAACATTTTTTGTTATATTTGTGAAGGTCGTTAATGTGACCTAATTTCTTCTTCATGATACATATTCCCAACATTAATTTTCTGGAATTTTCTTAATCATCGATCTAACAATTATATATAATTAAGTATAATTTATATCAGCGGCATATTCTAATGATTTCCTTCACATTAGCCAGTTTCGCAACTTAAAATTACTATTAGTTGAAACTACTTTTATAGTTGAAGCAATTCCGGAAATTGACCACAACCACACTACCCCTCAACCTTAGTAAATCCGCTGATAACATCCTACAATCCAACAATTCCTTTCATTTACATTGACACAAAAACAACCCTTAAAGATGTAAACTATAAAACCTTCAAAACTCAGAAAAGTACCACTCAACAGTTAAAATTACTAAGAGTATCATGCTCATTAATATTTCTGAAAATGTGTATCAAATTAATTGGCTATTCGTTATTTGTAAGATAGCGATCATCAATATTTCAAAAATTATATTTAAAACTTAAAAAACAGTAGACTACCTAAAAAAATCCAATTAGCATCATTCACCTATTGAAGAGATCTCCGTCACACCATTTACCATCACCACTTAAAAATAAAAGTCAGTAAAATAATAAATCAATGAGAGGAAATAGAAAAATTATATTCTTAAAAATTTTGTCGGTGTACCATACAAGTAATATTGACGTTTGTATGTGAAAACTGCAACCTAAACTTCAATAAATCCATTAAGTTAATTAATTAAGTTCAATACATTTAGCATCTCGATTGTCATTTACATAATTTCACGTTGTTCACATTCATTGAATCAAAATTTAGCATGCATAAATAAATACGTCATTATGTGTTGCAAATCAAATCTCAAATCAACTCAAAATTAATATTTCCATATTAGTATTTTATTGATATAATTTAGTTAATTTATAATCTTTTAATATTAATTAAATTAATTTAATATAATTAATATAATTTAATACAGTTTATAATCCCCCGTCAAAAATTAATCATACCTAAATAAACAATTAGCAATTTCCGATTCGACTCAAACTTACTTAATTATACGAAGAATAAGAATCCTATTTGAGTCGAATACATTAAAATTTTTGTTGTGTTTCTGTAGTTCATGTTTTATCAAGAACACTGTAGTGGTCTCATGAATACAAAAAACACAAAGAGGGAAAACAACACCAAAATAAAAATAACAGAATCGTACATACTAAACCACCAACACACATAGAGAAGGTAAATATTTTCAGCCAATATTACATACAAATAAACCCTTATAGCGAACATCCAAACATTCCTGTTCTATTTATCAATATACAGGAAAATATTTGTGACGATTATACCAAAACCAACAAAAATGTCTCTCTGTTTTTGTTGTTGTTTAAATATTATATAACAAAAGCCAATAGTATAGAGTACATTTTCTTTATAGGATCTGTGTAAAGAGCGAACAAGATGGCATGTATAAACCTTTTTGTTGGTTTTGCTATGTATTAAGCTTCAAGAATATATTTGTGTCAGTTGTACATGAAATCAAATACCAAAATATGTTTAATTATTAGTAAAAATAAAATAAGACATGAAAATTAACTGCGTATATAAATTTGAGTCAATTTTAATTTTAATTCTAATTCAATCTAAAATATGAGAAATTTGTATTTAGACTTTATGTACAATAACACAAACATTAAAATCAAAATCAAGAAATTTGATTTCTTTCACTATAAATTCAACACATTGCCTGATAAATACCAATTTTCAGTTCTATGTAACAATAGTCAGGAATATATTTGTGTCGATTGTACACAAAATAAAACACAAGAACATATTCAAGTAATCGTAAAAATTAAATAAGATATGAAATTAACTAAGTATATCAAATTAAGGTTAAATCATTTTATTACGATCCAATTATTAGATTTTAGTAATTAAATTACATGTACAACCACACATCAAGAATTTTGATTTCTTTATCTATAAATATAAAATATTGCCTGATAAATGCATCCCGGTGGATTGCATTTTCCAAAATTATAATTACAAAATAATTTTCAATTTCTTAAAATTTTTAGCTTTTATGAAGCTTGCGTTGATGCTAACTTATTTTTAGTCTTTGCATTTGCAAAGTCGTTTTGATATTGACCATTTGGAATTTTTTCTTATTAATACCAAAATATTTAGATATGGTCGTAACATGACCCATCGTTCTTTAAAGACATAAAGCCGGGAAATTTTTTTTCAATTACAGCTTTTCATGTTTCAGTTGTTTTGAAACAAATGTTTGGCAAATGGCAAACATTTTTGAAGATTTGCTCAAAAATTAAAAGGCACGTGTATATTATTTCGGCATACTTTGTTGTCGGTGTTTTTAATGCTCCAAAATGTGTTGATTTTTTAAATTTTTTTTTTTTTCAAATATGAAAGTATCAGCTACTGCAGGAATTTATTTGTTTTCTTTTAATAGCTTAATCCGATATTTCTCACAATTAAATTTTTTGAATGCACAGTAGCCTGCGTAATAAGCTACTAGATTTTTTTTAAGAACGTTATTCTCCGTATTGCTGTCTTGGAGAGTTAAAAATTCGTCAATAATCGGGTCGCCTTCAGATGCACAATCATGAATTAAACTTTCTTTGTACATTTCTTGGAAATTGTCCCATTGCAGTTCAACCATGCTCTCATCATCTGCTAAACAGTTTGAATACTCGCTGTTGAATAAAAGTTTGGTGCAAATAATATTGGCAAAATGAATTCCAATTTCGTTGCTGGTAGGGGTGTAATTAAAACCACTATTACCGCGTAATCGCGAAAAAAAATTTCCAGGCTTTCTTGGTTTGTTTTACCCGTCAAAATGAATTTTACACTATTATTTTCTGATAATTGGTTAATTAACATTATCTGTGAATTTATTGTTAATTGAAGACATTTAATAAATTTAAAATAGTTTTCATTTTTTTAAAGAATTTTCAAATTTTTCAAAAATTGTTTGCTGTCTACCAAATAATTGTAATAATTGTGCGAATGTCTTGTGAATGCAGTAGCTTATTACGCAGGCTACTGTGCATTCAAAAAAATTATTTGTGAGGAAAGTCATTTTAACTCTTAATCACTTTTATGCGCCGATGCGGCTATTTCGAATGTAAATATTAAACCTTTCTCTTATTCTAAATGTTACCACTCGAAGATCTTAAACTCTTTCATTGTAGATTTTTATTTGTATTGCAGCTTCCGTAACGATTTTAAGTTGGTCAGCAAGCTGCAGCCCACAACTTTCCAGTTTAGTAATGGATGCGTCAAGAAAACCATAATTTGCCGCAATAAAAATTAAATCAGCCCGTACTGAATTGTCACATAACAGCTGTTTTGATATTTTGATTGAGGCTGCCTCCTCATCGTCCAATGCATCAAATACACCAATAATGGCATAATACTTAACGATTTTGAGCCAAGTTCCCGATCTTGTGATTATTGGCTCGGGAGGAAGTGCGAGCCCGGGCTGTAATTCTTTAAAAATCTCGACTCTTGATGGAGCTTTTAAAAAACTTTTTTGATATTCGAGAAAAGGCGGTCAACCTTAGGATAAAACTTCTTATTAGTTCACATACACGATGAAGACCGTGAGCAAGGCAAGTTAGATGTATAATTTTGGGGTAAAAAGTTTATATTGCCCGGGCCGCTTTCATCATGTATGATATAAACAGTAAAATTTTAACTTTCTCGAAACTATCCCCTAAAATTCTAACCGAATCGTCAAAAAGCCGGGCAATCGTGGCATGATCAGCTTTTTCTAATAGCGCGGTGTTAATAAATATTTTTGTTTGGCAATTGTCTCATCATGATCCATTGGCCACATATCTGGTAGAAGAATCAGTGGTCTCGTCTATAGATAACCATAAAAAATGATTTTTCACATTACGGATTACATGAAATATTTGCATAAATATGCAGCAGCAAGTTGGGCCTAAAATGCTTTGTTTTTCATGAAACGGATTTTTATCTTGCTCTTTTCAAAATTCGTGCACTGGAAACAAATATGTTATTGCTTATTTTTGGTTGCCCTAATTATTAATTTTTTTTTATTTAATGACCATGAGATTAAAATGAAAAGGGACAAAAATTATGCATGTGTAGTGCAAGTGGCTCAAAAGAACGAAATAGAAATACATTTAAACAAAGAGAAACTACACGCATACTTCAAATATTAAAAATTACACAATTTAGCAAGCTGTGAAAACGGCGATACACAATAAAATAATAATTTCGAAATTGTTTAATCAGTATGCTATGTTTAGTATTGCTGAAATGTTCATGCTGTTGCTGAGTTTGGTTATGCGGGGCTTATACGAAACAAAAACTAAAAAAGTGGCAAACAGATGCGCGCAGGAAGACGTACTACCGACTTTCCAACTGTTATGACTTTACAGTTAAAATAGTACCTATATATAACCGGCCTATTTCATTTAGTTCAAACTGTTCAAATCAGCGATGCCACGTTGCTTTGTTCAACGGGTTTGCCGTGACAATTCACCAAAGTTTAAATATGATATCTTCAACAAAATTGCCGTGTATGAGTAACGGTATATTTTGAAGCCAAGCTCATCAAAAAATGGCTGTACTCAAATAGAGTCGTTTGTATTTCTCGTTGTCAACAAATAAATTATAAGTTTCAATTTTTAATTAAACAATTAATGGCGGTAAGGTTCATCGTCCTCCAAACCCAAATTAGAATAACTTATTGACTTTTTAAGCCAAAATGTAACGTAATTTAAATACTGCATTTGTTTCTCAGGCCCATCAAAGAGGCTTGAAATACTTGTGAATGATAGAAAAAGAGGCATATAGAAATTATCCTCGTCTCATAAAATTACAAATATTTGAAATTATTTTATTTGGGTATATTTGCCTCATACAAAATATGCTTCTATAGTAGTAAGATTATTCGAATTTTTCGAAATTATTTAAGTCTATTGGAGTTTATCGCTTATACCCTAATATTGCTAGACATGCGAGTTGCGTGAATTTTACAAAGATCTACCGATATTTTCTTTGACGACTTTTATTCGAGTTTAGTTTGGAGTTGAATTACGAGTAAGCGTAGCACCCAATTAAATTATCTTACAGAGCGAAGATATTCTCGAATTTCAGGGTTTATCTAGCTGTAGGTTAACATCGAAATTATTCCAACTTATCGTCATTGTTATATTTTCAAGATTATTCAAGGTTTTTCGAAGACTGCTGTGATTTCTTGGGTTTTCAAGATTATTCTTTGATTTTATGTTTATCCGAGTTTTTCCAGAATATTCGTAATTTTATGTGAATAAATATCGAGATTGTTCTAGAGTTCTAAGATTAAATCAGTTTTTCGAGGTTACGCATGTTTCTCGATATTTCTTGAAAATTTTGAAGTGGTTTGGTTGTATCTTGTTACAGAATTAGTGATTTATCGAGCATTTTGTTTTTAAGCCTCCCACGATTTGCGTAGCGTTGTGTTACAAATACAGACTCAGATAACATACGTGTGTAGAATGTTAACTTACATATGCAGATGATATTTGTCTAGGATATTTGACAATTTTCTATATTCTCGAAATAATTTTGAATTAATCGATATTGTAAATTCGAATGACATTTGGTTGTTTCCTTTCGAAAATGGTGCGTACAGATTATTTATAATTGTTGAAACAGTTTTTGGATTCTTCGGGAGTATTTTAAATGTACATGATTTATAATACTGAAAATTGGTCTAAGTTATACTTGATAGTTTTTTGGTGTTCAAGAAAACTTGTTGAGTTACTGCTTTAAGTTGTGTTGCATTATGCTCTGTGCGCAATGCTCATGTTTTTTGTATAAATCCAATTATTATTGAATGTATAGACGCATCAGCAAAGTAAAAGATCTTGGATGCATTTAATCCAAAGAAAATTGAGCTTAACCGTAATTTGCTCATCACTGACATGGGTTTTAGCAAACATACTGGTAAGCTTAGTTTCTTCATTACGGATCATCTCTCTAGTACGAAGCAAAATCTACTCTCACAAGCCAAAGAATTAGGAAGAGCCAAACCGATGGAATTGCTTAGGTACAAAATAATAATGTTCTTGTTAAAAAAACGACTAATTCAAAAGCCAGTTATGATGTAATTAGCCTAACCGAGACAAGGCTCAACTGCAGCACTTATGATTCCAAATTATTTTCATCAGCATTTACAGCCTATCCATGTGATAGATATTTTAACCTGTTTCCACATAAAACTGATGGTGGAGGCTTTTTAGTAGCTGTTAACAGTCAATTGAAACCGTACCGACTACCCTATGCTGAGAAAATCTGGGTCTGTATAGAAATCAGCAATAAGAAATTGTTTATTAATGTGCCTTATATCATTATTTTTTATTTATGTGTTGTTAGTGTGAAATGTTATGCATATACTTTATATACATATGTATATACATTTTAATTTTAATTCTAATTCAATTCAAGTATAGTGAAATAATAATTAAAGTGTAAGTGAAATAATCATTAAAGTGTAATTTTATGAAAATGCAATCCACCGGGATGCATATACTATATCAGGCAATGTTTTATATTTATAGATAAAGAAATCAAAATTCTTGATTTCTTGATTAAGGGCATGATTTTAACTTTTGTGTGGTTGTACATGGAATTTAATTACTAAAATCTAATAATTGGATCGTAATAAAATTGATTTTAACTTAATTTGATATACTTAGTTAATTTCATATCTTATTTTATTTTTACGCATACTTGAATGTGTTCTTGTGTTTTATTTTGTGTACAATGATCGACACAAATATATTCATGAAAATTATTACATAGAACAGGAATATTGGTATTAATCAGGCAATGTGTCGAATTTATAGTGAAAGAAATCAAATGTCTTGATTTCTTGATTAATTGCGTGATTTTTATTTTAATGTTAGTGTAGTTGTGTACATAAAATCTAAATACAAATTTCTCATATTTTAGATTGAATTAGAATTAAAATTAAAATTGACTCAAATTTATATACGCAGTTAATTTTCATGTCTTATTTTATTTTTACTAATAATTAAACATATTTTGGTATTTGATTTCATGTACAACTGACACAAATTTATTCTTGAAGCTTGATACATAGCAAAACCAACAAAAATGTTTATACATGCCATCTTGTTCGCTCTTTACACAGATTCTATAAAGAAAATGTACTCTATACTATTGGTTTTTGTTATATAATATTTAAACAACAACAAAAACAGAGAGACATTTTTATTGGTTTTGGTATAATCGTCACAAATATTTTCCTGTATATTGATACATAGAACAGGAATATTTGTATGTTCGCTATAAGAGTATTATTTGTATGTAATACAATGAAAACATGATACGTCTCCTGCTACGCATATGGAAGATTGGTTGAAAATATTTACCTTCTCTATGTGTGTTGGTGGTTTAGTATATACGATTCTGTTATTTTTATTTTGGTGTTGCTTTTTCTCTTTGTATTTTTTGTAGTCTTGAGACATCTATAGTGTTCTTTGTAAAACATGAACTACACAAACACAACAAAAATTTTAATGTATTCGACTCAAATAGGATTCTTATACTTCGTATCATCAAGTAAGCTTAAGTCGAATCGGAAATTGCTAATTGTTTATTTAGGTATGATTAATTTTTTACAGGGTATTATAAACTGCATTAAATTATATTAATATTAATAAAATTAATTTAATTAACATTCTATTACCCTACTATTTATTTATTTATTTATTTATTTACAAATTAATTTATATAGCCTTTGACAAACTCTATTTTGAGCAGGAGCTCATTCATAATAGGGTATGCCAAAAGAAATAAACAAGAAAACAAAATACAAAATCGTGAATTATCTAATATGATTCCGTTCAAGCGAAAGTCTTCCTTTCAGTACCAGTAACTTTTCCATCGAAATGGCAGGGTCATGTGAGGGATATAGTAACATCATATTTTGGAAGATTTTACCCTATTTGCAGCCAATATGAAAGCATAATCCTCCAACTCCGGTAGTCCTTAACTTGGGTTAAATAGCCCGCTATTCCAGCCTCTGGATATACGTTAATATAAGCAGACATATTTTAGCTTTATGACCGTTTTGCGCAATAACAAAAAAATGCAATTTTATTAAAATAATTATTTTTAAAGCAAAATAAAAAATAAACACGACCAGCTGACTTAAAAGTCATAGCCAACCCGTATTTACTACTATGGAAATATTAATTTTGAGTTGAATTGAGATTTGATTTGCAACACATAATGACGTATTTATTTATGCATGCTAAATTTTGATTTAATGAATGTGAACAACGTGAAATTATGTAAATGAAAATCGAGATGCTAAATGTATTGAACTTAATTAATTATCTTAATGGATTTATTGCAGTTTAGGTTGCAGTTTTCACATACAAACGTCAATATTACTTATATGGTACACCGACAAAATTTTTAAGAATATAATTTTTCTATTTCCTCTCATTGATTTACTATTTTACTGACTTTTATTTTTAAGTGATGATGGTAAATGGTGTGGCGGAGATCCCTTCAATAGGTGAATGATGCTAATTGGATTTTTTTAGGTAGTCTACTGTTTTATAAGTTTTAAGTATAATTTTTGAAATATTGATGATCGCTATCTTACAAATAACGAATAGCCAATTAATTTTATACATTTTGAAAAATATTAATGAGCATGATACTCTTAGTAGTTTTAACTGTTGAGTGGTACTTTTCTGAGTTTTGAAGGTTTTATAGTTTAAGGGTGGTTTTTGTGAGTAAAAATGGATATAAATGGAAGGAATTCTTGGATTGTAGAATGTTATCAGTTGATTTACTAAGGTTAAGGGGTAGTGTGGTTGTGGACAATTTCCGGAATTGCTTCAACTTTTAAAGTAGTTTGAGCTTAACAGTAATTTTAAGTTGCAAAAATGACTATTGTGAAGAAAATCATTAGAATCTGGAGCTGATATAAATTATACTTAATTATATATAATTGTTAGATCGTCTCCGAGCTACAGAAATATTAGTGAATTCTCGCTCAGCATCCAGAAACTCCAACCATCCAGCTGTTACGTAGCGTAGAAATTATATTGTCTTGTGATAACTATTTTATTTTATTTATCACTATAACTAATTAAGTTAAATTCTATTAATTAGGAAGTAAAGATATGGTATAATGGTGAATTAATAATTTAATTTAGTTTATTCATAAATATCCTATATACATGTAGTACTTAACTAAATTATTGGTGATTTTAGACTTTTTTGGGCCGTACCATAGTCAATTTTTAAATTATATCATATAATTTTTTAAATAATTAAATTCAACAATATTAATTTCCCTTTTTCTAGATCTGTAGGAAATTGCTGATTAATTTTAGTTTAATTTTATGGTTAAATATATATTTTTAACTTTTATTTTTAAATCTAGTTGCAGTATGTAAACAATTAATTAACTATCTACATTATAACGGTAACTAATGAAACAAGCGGTGTAAATTTAAATCGTAGCCTAGTAATTTAAAATTGTAAAACATTCTTTTAGAATTTTAGCTTAGAATTGGGATAGAATTCATATTCGATTTCATAAAATGTTAATTTTTGTAATATGGTATGTAATATATTGTGTTTTGCTCATTAATGTATATTAATTTAACATAGTTCCAGAATTAATCATTATTATAGGGATTAAAATCAATCCTGAGTTTCAGAATTAAATTTTAGCTTGTATCAACTCTCCAGGATCATTTAGTAATGAATAAGCTGTAGTTTAGAATTGTGTTGTCCTATGCTAACTATTTTTACTAACTATCGATCGCTTAGGTGTCTGTAACCGGGTCGAGTTTGTCCCAACTAATAATCCTATCCTATCCTTCGGTTTTGTTACATGTAAACAAGTGTACGGTGTGTGCCAGGGAGCCGGGAGTTCCAGCTATAATGGTTGGCAGTACATCCTAATCAATCAATCAAATAATAATCGACTTTTGGATTTAATCCTAAGTAATATTGAGCCTAGTAATATCACTGTTGTGATTGATAGACACCATCCACCATTGGATATTAGTATTAGTTGTAATTAAAGAAATCTATCAGCGGCGTCTTAATTTTCGGAACTATGATTATAACATAATCAATCATGAAATCATGACAATAAATGGATTAACAATATGGCTCATATTAGTTCTGACCATTCCGTGGATTCTTTTTACCAATCGATTAATCAAATAATTCAACGGCACGTGCCGCTTATGCGTTGTATCAACAAATGCTACGCTGATTGGTACTAAGTTAAGTTAATAAATTTGTTAGATGCTAAAGAATATTTTAGGGTTAAATATAGAAAATGTTCTGATTATGAGTACTATTCTATGTTTTCCAAAGTAAGATTTAAAGCAGAAAAGGAACAGAGGCTATATTATCGCAATTTTATTAAATTAACTGAAAATTCTCTGTATGATGAACCCAAACTGTTTTGGTCTTACTGCAAAAAGGAAAAGGAATCAAATTCTCTCCCTTCACGAATGCCTTATTATGGTTTAGATATCTGTAATTCATTTGGAGACATTATACAATCAATGTAGCATTTTACCTAATTTATGTATTGTTGAAGCCGAAACGTTATTGGAGGTAACTAGAATTGAGACAATTAAAGGTCCTTGAGCTGATCATTTATCTCCTTATTTTCTCAGCAATGTAGCTCGAACCATCTGTGTACCACTGACGATATTATTTAATAAATCGCTTTGCAAAGTAAATTCCTTGAACATTAGAAAGTTGCCAGAATAGTTCCAGTATTTAAAAAGGGTGATAAACTGATAACACAGACATTTCAATACTTAGCTGTGTCTCTAAAGTTTTCGAGAAAATTGTTCAAAAAAAATTGTTTGCTCACACTAACGGAATCGTATCCAAATTTATTATGCTTTACAGCAAATGTGACTTAGTTGTAAAATTCTGGCTTTGGAGTTGAAGTCATTTACACCGACTTTTCTAAAGCTTTTGATAAAGTCAATCACTCACTCCTATTGGAAAAGTTGTTTCGGTACGGTGTTAGAGGTAGAACCTATTTGTGGTTTAAAGTATTTAACTTTTCGAGTTAAATACTTTGATATAAACGGTATACGTTCTAATAAAATCTTACCGACCACTGGAGTTCCTCAGGGTGCAACGCTTTGCCCTTATTGTTTATCTTATTCATAAATGATATTTCTAACATAATCCAGCATGAGTCTTTGTTATTTGCATTTATTTGGTGCAGCCAAAATGATATGAACCTTAATATCGACAAATGCAGTGTCATTAAAATAAAACCGAGAAATGTTAATAAAGATTAAATCTAACGTTGTTGACTTCGGTGTAACTTATGATGCTAGGATGGAAAGGCATATAAAATGCTTAGTTTCTCGTCTATAACTAGGAATCCGAACTATTCAGTACATAGTAACACAGTAGAGCGTGTTCATCGTAAATTTACTAGATATTTAAATTTTAAATTTAAACAAGAAAATGAGACTTATGAAACCAGACCGATCGCTAAAAGTGAGGAGAATTCAGGCTGACGAAATTACTTTATATAAATATTAAATTGTATAATAGATGGTGAGTAAACACTGGCTTATACGTTTAATTTTAATAGCAACTCTTACACTACAAACTGTATAGTTACAGTTATGAGGTTTCCGACACGTTGTGATATAGGTGCAACGAGATTGTGAACTCACTGCTCAAGCGGGTTCACGGAATTATAAAAATTATTTGATCGTAAACCAGCTTCTAATTAAAACTGCTCTATTCTGACAGATTTAGACAAAACAGCTGAATCTACCTTTGGCGCAAGGATTAATTTAGTCTTTATAAATTATCGAAGGCCACCTGAAACCATCTTAAAAGATACCTAGAGCCACATTACCTAGTTTGAGCGATTGACTTAAGCCGAAATCTCTTACCCAAATCTCAGCTTTAGTGATTAATCCTGTATAAGCATAATACAAATGGTATAAATCCATTTTGTTATTTGCGTCACAGTCTTTTTTATAAATAAACAAAAATTAATAAGCGATTAAGCTATGTCCAGAATATTTTCGCAGGCCTAAATATCTATATGTTTTACCAACAAACTCTTACCAACGAGATCAAATTTGCCTTTGCATAATACAGGAATTATTTCAAATTAAGCCTCTTTTCAGTATTTACATGACCAAGGGAGTATGATATAAGCATTTACGAGATAATTCAAGCCCCTGTGTTAAGCTTGGGGTTGAGTTACATCAAAAATGGGTTTATACAACAAACACTAATCTCCACCTAACTATCAATCTTAGCAAAATATTCGATATAGTCTAGCCAAACTCAAGTTATTCTGCTAGGTCAAAAATATATCAGTAAGGCTAAGTAGCCTTGAAAACATTTCTGTAAGTGTAAGCCTCTCTTCACCTTAACTCTAACGATAATTCCAAAAACTGTTTCGTAAATCTAACCTATCTATGATACGTAATGTCACTTTGCCAAAGTTGGTCGGTGAGTTAGTTTACAAACATTTAGTCTTAGGCTATCTTCATCTTCAAAGGCACTGGGTTCCAAAGATTTGGGATTTTCCAATATTATGTATACACTCAGTTCGTAGAAAAAAATGCTAAGCCATCTTAACAATAAAAAATCTGGGACAGTATACCGGGATTCACTTAAATTAATGTTACGCAAATTTCATTGAATTCAATCATAAACACATAAAAGCAAAAAAAAAATGATTCAATGATTCATATAAAAAGTCCCAGTGAAAACCCCCATTTCTAAGCAAATACAATTGTACTTATAAAAATAATGAAGATGCTTGAGTAAATTTATTGTAATGTGGATAAAAACTACTTTAACCTTGAAAATTAATCGATAAGCTGATTTAAAGGAAAACAAAAAAGGCATATAACAATAAGAGGGATGGGATTCAGTTCGTGATTCGATTCTCCAAATAATTGATCAAACATTAGACATTACCATAGTGCGGCATTGAGAAAATTTTTGTTTTTGTTTATTTTTGCTGTTATTAGTATATTCCACGTCTCAAATCTTAAGTGGCGCGACTTTTATCTTTTTTTTTTTTTGGTTTTTTTTTGTATGTACTTATATATGTATATACATATAGCGTACAATATTATACAATACACTAACAACCAACCGCGTTATTCCGATACTGAGGAATGTTTGGCTCTCAATTTCTTGTTTTTACAACGTCTTGTATGGTGTAGGTACAGGTATTCCGAAATATTACTCTCAAGACTATTTACTACTAAACTCAGGTGTATATACAAAATTGTCGTTTTCTTCACGTGTGGCGAGCTTTTATAATCAAGGCATGCTTATCGCAATGGGCACAGATGATATATAGGCGATTACCTAACAAAAGGTGTTGTATCGCTGTTTTTTTTTTTTTTTTTTTTTTGGTTACGTATAGGTAAGTGAAAGAGAGTGAGCACTCATAAAATTAATTTCGGTGTCATGGTAGTGGTATGGTATATAGGTATATCATGATCTTGCAACAACAACAACAACTGTATTCATATATAAAGAAAGAGTATCGCGGTTTAATTAGATAATACAAATTAGTTAGTTTAAGAAAAGAAACGCGCGGGTTATGTCTTTATAATTTCGGTTTGGTTTTATACCACACATTAAAATACACATTAGTTTTTGGTTTAACTAACTAAATTATACACATAGAAGCGTAGTTCTCTTAAAGACAAGACTAAATTAAATTAGTCATCAGTTAAGTTGTTAAATATTCTGGTGTTGATTTTCCGCGAATATCTTTTGTTGTCTTTTTTTTTTTTATTTTCTTTGTAATTACTTGGTGTGTACTTATAAAAAATCATGTTCGACAGTGAAAATATTTCAAATGTATCAAAATCAAGTGATAATAATGATGATAGTGGTGTGATTACAGCGAAGGCCACCGCGATGGTAGTTCTGTTTTTTGCGTCAACATTTTTTGGTTTGCTTCCGTATAAATTGTCAAAATGGTTTGACTGGGATAATCCGACGTCTTCAAGTAAATCGCATATAATCATACCATTCCTGCTCTCATTCGGCGGTGGTGTATTACTTTCCACCACATTTCTACATTTATTGCCTGAGGTCACCGAAAATGTAAATACATTACAAGCATCGGGGAAATTACCCGACTTCAGTTTTCATTTTTCCGAATTTTTAATGTGTATCGGTTTTTTTGCGATGTACCTTGTCGAGGAATGTGTCCATACGTATTTGCATCATCGTGAAAAAATGGATTCGACAAAATCACCTGAAAATGCATTTCAGCGTGGTATTAATATACGCGACAGTGCCATGATGAAAATGAAACAGAATAAATCGACAAAGGAATTATCGATTGAAACCATTGACAAAGCATCTGCATTTTCCGAAGTGATTACAAATCCGGGATCGAACAATACGCTTGATGTATCATCGACAACATCGCTCGGAATTCAACACCACCACCACGATTTACATCATCATCCGCACGCGCATGAAATACATCATAGCCATTTGGTACAGTCACATCTTCCCGACTACAGTAAAGAGGATTTAATATTGTCATCGCTACGCGGATTACTTATAGTACTTGCCTTATCTGTTCATGAGCTATTCGAGGGGCTTGCAGTTGGATTAGAACAAACCGAATCGTCTGTTTGGTATATGTTTGGGGCGGTATCAGCCCATAAACTTGTGCTCGCATTCTGTGTCGGTGTCGAACTTGTCGTTAACAAAACAAAATTTTGGCTGATTATGGTATATGTTATTACATTTGCGATTGTTAGCCCAATCGGGATTGGCATTGGAATTTTATTATCGAGTACAGGAAATTCAGATGCTTCTGAGGTGCCGGCCTTAATTTTACAGGGACTTGCAACCGGAACATTATTATATGTGGTATTCTTTGAAATTCTATCGAAAACCGAACGATCAAATTTGAAACAGTTTGCAGTCGTGCTGTTAGGATTCCTTATTATGTTTGGATTACAATTTTTAAGTAAGTATACCATTATTTGTATACGTTTGTGATGAAATATAATTAATTTATCTTTGAGTTCGAAATAGTTTTTTAAAAAATTTACGAGTAAATGTGTAGTTAAATCATAGCAAATTTTTGTTTAATTGCAGCCGGCCATGAACACAGCCACGGAAGCACAGAAGAAGAACTCGACCATGATCACGATGATCATGAGCACTAGAAAGTAATATAAACCAAAGACAACATAGACACATACCCACCCAAATACACACACACACATATACGCACCCACATACACACATATACATACAGCCAACCACATTCACAAACGACGATGGTTATAAATTCTAGTATTTCAAATCTAAATGACATATTTTGCCAATAATTTAGAAAACTATTCTATTAATGTACTCTCAAAGAGTATTACACGGATGAGTTTTAGAAAATATTTAGTTATACGATGCCATATACATTCATATATAATTATATAGTTAAAACAACACAGGATTTCTTTTTAATTTTAAATACATTTAACTACGTCATTAATTTTCACAGAATGCAACTAAAAATTGTATGGCGGAACAGAAATTGTTACAAATTTACATCTGTGATAATATTACACTATATTAATTTAAAACAAAGTTAGTAAATAGAAAACTAATTATACATATATATATATAGGTACAGTTTTTAGATAATAACTAGATAATAATTACATAACTATTTACTATTGTAGTTCATAAGCTTTAGATTTTAATGTTTTGAAAATATATAAAGAGAAAATTGTTGATATTTTATGTGCACAATCTTTGGTTTTTATGTATGTATGTGTATTGGCAAAAAATGGCTGCCGAACCGGTAAGTATCTACCAATATTTCATATAACCCGGGTCCGACCAATACCTGCTCGTTACTATTATATGTATTTACCACTGCAATCGTAGCACAATTACAGATTTTGGGTCCAAAGTTTGTGGCCTATAGTGCAAAGACCTGATTATGGGTCTCGACTCGAGATTTTGAATTAAATTGAATTTTCTATTAAATTTGTTGAAATAATTTATTGTGCGATCCTCGACACCTTGTGTGAGAGATATCAACATTGTAACCGAAGCATGTTTGAAAATTTCAGTATTTTGGGCTTGGTACCGTAGTCTAAAGTACAGATTCGACCAACATATGATTTTTTGATACGCATGTTGTTATTACAAAGGAATACAAAAGTTCTGAATCATACGGAAAGCTAATGGCTTTTACCTAGTCAAATTACAATATTTGTAAAAAAGCCATATTATAAATACTGCATAAAACTACTGGAAAAAAAATCTACGAAATAAGTGTGCGAAAAAGTGTTTTTTTAGCTATACAAAAAAATAGCAGCAAATGAGACAATAATACAATTATTTATACAAGTGTATTTTCGACAAATTTTCAAAATAAAGCAATGAAACTTCGATATAAACATAAAGTCAGCTAAGCCGCGCGATAATTATTTATTTTTCTAGGGTCATAAAATTTATCACTCTGGAGAAAGACAATGAGTGTAAGGGCCACCGCAAATAGGTACATACTGTATAATTATCGCGTTGCCCAGCTGATTTTATTTTTATCGAAATTTCATTGCTCTATTTATTTTGAAAATTTCCCGAAAATACTCATTGTGCTTGGGCATCATTGATTTATTTTATTTTAAAACAATAGAATTTTTTTTTTTTAAATAATTGCGAAAATTAACCAACTTGATCAAAAAGTCTATCCGATTCCAATTAATAGGCTTATCAACAAAAGTGGCTATGTTCTGTGTGTAGGAAATACATTAAGCTTTTCAATTCTGTATTTTTTCCTAAAAACCAAGGGACACACAACAATCAAAACACCCATTCACTGTTTAGTGTTCTATTTGTGTTCTTATCGGAAGTATAATTGATATTTTTTTTTGAACAATCGCAAACTTTTGAATTAAATAATTAAAATTTAAACATTCTCAACATTTAACAAAAAAATTATACTCACAAATTCCGAAACTTATTATGCAATGTACTCAAACAGTCTGCTCTAGACACGAATACTAAAATATGCCTCTTTTCGTGATTTAATTCCAAAAGTATTGCACTATATAGCTGAAATAAAAATTGAAATGTGTAATTTTAACATAAAATTGAAAAACAATTTATGACAAGAAAAAAAAAATACATTTATTTAAAAAATTAATAAAAATATCACGAAACTCCATATTAATATCAGCATTTTTGTCTACACGTGACGTCAAATTGTGAAAGAAATATAGCAGCAGCATGCGCAATATTATACTTTCATTTTCTGTTTATCTTGATTCATTATCATCATTCTGTCCCTTTTATATTTATATTTTCTCGCTTTAACTTTATAATCCCGTTAATTTTTCTTTTGTATTATGCATAATAGATGCATGTGAAGACCCTAAATTAGATTTTCAAATTCCATTTAGGTTAGAAAAAATATCTACAAAACATAAAAAAATTAATAATCGAGAAAGACTTGGATTATTTCTGCTGGAAGCTCACTGAAAAGCAGAAGAATTAAAATCTAAATCCAGATGGGACAGGTCAGAGAACGTTAGTAAAAATGTTGAAACAAAAAATAATTTTGACCAAGATCAAAACTCAAATGTTGATACAGGAAAAACAATATACTTACATTAATTATTAATTATTAATTACTAATTACTAATTACTAATTATTAATTATTAATTAATAATTATTAATTATTATTTATTAATTATTAATTATTAATTATTAATTATTATTAATTATTAATTATTAATTATTAATTATTAATTATTAATTATTAATTATTAATTATTAATTATTAATTATTAATTATTAATTATTAATTATTAATTATTAATTATTAATTATTAATTATTAATTATTAATTATTAATTATTAATTATTAATTATAAATTATTTATTAATTATTAATTATTAATAAATTATTAAAAATTATTAATTCCAGTTCAATTACCTTCCAATTCAGAAATTACAGAAGCGATTGCAAACTCCAAAAGTGACGCAATTGACACTGCAGTACACCTTAGTATAATAGACTTGAAAATGAGTCATAATAAAAATACTGTTACGTTTTTGCCTTGTCGATCAAGGAATCACTGGATTGTAAATCAAACGAAACAATTCCATTTATTACCAACGAATTTATTTACGCCGCACAAAAATTATTACAACACAATTTACTAACCATAATTTCCAAAATTATTTTACTTTAATATTTGCACAATTTTACTGATCACTTATAATTTTTATTTCGCACTAAAACATTTTTTAAATCACTTTTTAATTCTTTTTTAATCTTTATACTTTCGCTTACCAAAAACTAACCAACTAATCCAATTCGACTTGGTTCGCCTTTTTATATACACAAACCAAACTTTTAGAAATTTCATGACTTTTCCGGTAAGAATAGTCCAGAAACATTTAGAACAGTTTTAACATGGAAAATTCCATTTTAGTATAGTAAAACATTGAGCTATTAATTTAACTTATTCTATTACACCCTAGGTGTCACCATAGCAATAATTTTGTGATGTCTTTCCAATTAAATCGGATTATATTGTGACGGTGACACCTAGGGTGTAATAGAATAGTGTTTTTTATGATCTGAGTACTAAAGCATATAGTATTAGCATTACATAGCTTTTTAGTACTCAGATCGATAATAAGAAACACAGCAAATGTTTTACTGTATTAAAATGAAATTTTTCATGATAAAACTGTTCTATTCTTACTGGAAAAGTCATGAACTTTCCAGAAGTTTGGTTTGTGTATATAAAAAGGCGAACGAAGTCGAATTGGATTAATTAGTATTTGGTAAGCGATAGTGTCAAGATTACAAAGGAATTAAAAAGTGATCAGCAAAATTGTGTAAAAATTAAATAAAGTGATTTTGTGAATTATTGTTAAAAAATTGTGTTGTAATAATTCTTGTGTTAACTAAATAAATTCGTTGCTGATAAGTTGAATTTATTGTTACGAACGTAACAATATTAAATGAGATTAAAAGCCCAAATTATGACAGTTTCACAAAGAAAATGCTGGTACAGAGGATATCGCAACCTTGAATCACTAGGTAAAAGAAGAAGAAGGTACATAGACATTGTCAAGTATTTCATACCGGATACTAATTTGTTTTAATTTTCTCAGATTTGACTTAGCCCAGAATTTTTATATTAAGTTGATTTTACGGGTAGTAATAAGCCGAATTGTCGCATTTGGGGCTCAGAAAATCAAAGAATGATTGTTGAAAAGCCTCTCCATCCTCAACGTGTCACTGTTTGGTACGGTTTTTGGGCTGGCGGTGTGATTGGACCTTACTTTCTCAAAAATGAGGCTGGTGCAACTGTTACGACGAATGGATTGCGCTGCAGAGCTATGATTAAAGATTTTTTATACTCAGAATTGGAATATATTGATGTGAACGACGTTTATTTTCAGTAAGACGGCGCTACGTGCTACACAAGCAACGAAACAATCGCAATTTTGTAAGAAAAGTTTCCTGACTGTGCTATTTCTCGAAGAGATGAACACAATTGGCCAGCGAGATCTTGTAATTTAACAACCTTAGACTTTTTTTCTTTGGGGCCATGTGAAAGATAAGGTCTATGCCAATGCTCCACAATCGATTCAAGACCTTAAAGATTAGGAATTCGTGAAATTATCGAGGACATACAGCCACAAATGTGCACATGGGTCATGGAAAATTTCATGAAAAGGATATGGTGCTGCAAGCGTAGCCGTGGCGGCCATTTCGCTGATATCGTTTTCAAATGTTAAGGGCATACCTTCCTCTTTACAATGAAATAAATATTTATTGATTTCTCTTAAAAAATACTCGTTTTTTTAAATATCAAAATGAAACCTCTTATTGGAAAACCCTTTAGTATCTTTTGAATGAAATAAGATAGGAAAATTCTGACAATCTTAATCGAAAGATCTCGTTTTCTTAAGTTAGATCACAGCCTTAATT
Organism: Tipula vernalis; assembly: GCA_958295665.1. Lineage (NCBI taxonomy): Eukaryota > Metazoa > Arthropoda > Insecta > Diptera > Tipulidae > Tipula > Tipula vernalis. Next base: position 13,239,309 of record OY282561.1, read on the forward strand.
CGAAAATGGCAAAAATGCACTTGTAACACTTAAATACTCAGGAGACGATATATTTGATATGTTTGTTATGCTTGATATTCTGAAATGAATACAAATATATACGGTATGGATTCTACAATAATATAACCAATATATGTTTTTTCCACTAAAGTTACTGTATAATAATAGTAAATTAACATTATTACTTACATTGGACCATTTTCCTATGCGTTTTGACATATAAATAAATTTGTATCCCCTTTGACTCATTTAGACTGTAGGACCTCCAGCGGCGGCGAAAAGGCAAATATAACACCGAGAAATGATAATAACAATTTTAGTTTATTTAATTTTATAAGATCAGAGAACCAATTGGAAATAAACGAAATAAAAAACAAAATAATTTCTATTTTATATTTAAAGTTTTATTTTTATTGATGTTCGAACATTAATTAAGTTAAAATAATTTAACACATAAAATAAATATTTCATTTATAAATTAAAAGAATTACATTATATGTAATTATACATATAATAAAAATTAAATTTTAATATTTTAGACATACGAATATAATAGAAAAAATATAAATTATGTACATGTATCTAGCTAAACAGAAGCACAGACTTCAATAATAGCAAGACTGATTATATAGAACGAAAAAATCATATACTGTTAGGCTGCGGATCAATAGTCGAGTAAATTTCTTTTTTACCTAATTTTTACCAGTGTACAGGGTAAATTGAAATACTGTACTAAAAAGTTGTGTAAAATATGAGAAAAAAAATTAATGGCGTTGTTGTTAACTTTTTTACGTTTCAGTGATTTTTGGTAAAATTTCCGCGTTTCCATTATAAATAATAAATCTACTCATAGATAATAAAATAAATTTTACTTTTATTTTACGAAAAAAAAAAAGCAACAAAAGATTTTGCATCTAATAGCCAGCGATTTCAACCCACCAAACCATTTTTACTTCTAGTAAATTGGTACGCCAATTGGGGCAAATGTGTACTAAAATTGAAATTTACTGTACTAAATCATTTACCCAACTATCGGTCCTCAGCCTTAGTATAACAATAGCAAAATGGGTAACCGTTTTTTATATCTCGGCTGACTGTAATTTATTATACAGTTAATATTTTAGTTACCTTACATTTCTTTGTTCTACGTAGAGAGTCTCAGTATTATGTTAGTTTATGACAGAAGTTATGTCTTTATTTATTAGAACTAACTAAAATGTTAAGAAAAACTTAGAAATAAGATATTTAAAAAAAAAAAGTTTTAATATTTTTTGTTTTAATTATTTTAAATAGAAAGTTTGATTTGGTTTAAATTACATTTTTTTTCTTAGTCATTAATTTTTTTTTTCTTGTTGCAGGTTAGAAAAAATAATAATAATAATTATAAAAATTTATTTGCACATAAATAATAAATCTTTAGAACAACATATATAAAGTATACGTCATTCTCCTAAAAAATGTGCTAACATATAAATTTGTGATTTTTTGTTTTGTTTTGTTTTTTGAGAAACTATTATAGTTAACTGCATTTTTGTCTATTTTGAGTTATGAATGAAAATAATTCGGCAATTCGCTAAAGCTTGAAAAATAAGTTTCAATTTTACAATATGTTCCTCCATTTCTCCGGAAAATCTAAATAAAAATGAACAACTACTACTCAAAGCACCTTTTTATTTCAAATGCGTTTTCTGAACAGTTTACATTTTGCAGTTAACTAGTTTCTCAACCAAAAAAAACAGAAATATGTACATATTAACATATTATCCAAAAGTATATCGAACTTGAATAAGCTAAGTATTATAATTCAATTATATTGTGCAACAATTTATAGCACTTACAAACTAAATTAATAGTTTCTAATATCAAAGTATTAGACACTTTTATTGACCATACATACCGCACACAAATGCTGTCAAAGCAAGTGCGTGACAATAGAACAGAATAAAATAAGAAGTCAAGACGAGAAGATATTTTAATATTACGTACAATAGTATATCTCATCAGTACCACCGGTTACTGAGACCTATCAAGAAAATTATGTTTTCTTAATTATGTTTTATTTAGATTTTATTTTATAGATTCCTTATTGTGAAATTATTTATTTTTATTTTTTTTACCTTGCTCTTCTATTTCGATATTAAAACATCATCATCAGTTGGTAATTTCTTCTAAACTACAATAATAACGACTATTTTCGTCTTTATTCTAAATAATATTTCCAAATTTATTTAGTTGTGTTGTCTTTTATTTATGTGTTGTGCGAAATTCGAATCAGTTCTGATTTTTTCCTATCCGTTCGCTGAATCTTCGCTTAAATGACCTTCCAGTTTGGCCAATGTTAAAGATGAATAATCAGAACATGTTAATTTATAAATACCGGTATTGAAAATTGTGTTTTCCTTGAGTTGAATTTTGATTTTTAAATGCGATTTTATAGCCATAACTTTGAAATATTTTTTGTAAACGTTTACTGGAATTTGGATTGTATTCTAGGCTGATATATCACGTATCTTGACTATCATCGCCGAAATTCGAAGTGGTGAATTGTTGATATTCAATTTTGTATTGATATGCCCTTTTTTTTTTTGGTTGGTAACTGTTCTGGTAATCTTTATAATCCTGTTCGGACATCTTAATATTATTCAATCATTAAATTAAATGCTTGTAAGCTGCAATTTTGTTAGGTTATAGATGATGGGAATTTGCATGGATGGTATGACTGGTGGGCGGAGGTTTTCGATATTCTTTAAATTTATGTTGATGAAAATTTATATTTTTGTTTGCTTCAATTACCAAAGTATATTTAATTTTTTGATAAATATTATTTAAAAAATTATTAACTGTCTGCAAGTATTGGAATGTAAAATCAGATTGTCATCTACATATCTGTGCCAATGACATTCTGATTTTATTTTCGAGTACTTGCAGACAGTTATACAATTTTCTACATAAAAAATATTCATCCAAATCACTTTGAAAAATGAAGAAAGCAAAAGTTAATCAACAACTTAAAAATTATCCTATAAATCTTTTGTGAAAGTTAGTGAAACATAACGAAAGTGCAATTTAAGTATTGGGAAAAGAAGCCCCGTAGTCACCCCGTTTGATATACATATAAAATGTGTGTATTCTTTTGGGATTATGGTTATGGATGAGGAGTTGTTTTTGGTGATTGCGGATGGAGGCGCATGGGTCGGCATTATGGGGAATTGGGTATATAAGCGGTGACATCGGTCATTTGGGCCGGAAAAAAAAAAACCAGACTAACTAAATTAAATTGTGAATGTCAGTCAGACGAGAGAAAAAAAAGTAAAAGATGAAAGTGCAAAAAAAAACCAAGAAAGCAGAATAAATAAATTAAATTGTGAGTGGTGGTCGAACGAAGAAGAAAAAAAAAACACAAAAATTTGGACCAATATAAACCTTGAAATTTGGGGTAACCATTATTGAACAGTGAACCAAGGAAAATTTTTTTTTTGTTACTACCAACTACTACTCATAAGAAAAAAAAACAGAAGGAGACATTTGTTTTTTTTCTCTTAATTTTTTTATGCTTCGAATTTCATAATCAATTTATTGGCACGAGTTTATTTAAACATTACGCCAGTCGAATTACACCAAGGGCGATAATCGTGAGGCATATTTACGGTCACAGCTCCAGCAATAATTATTCCAGGTGTGGGGTGTTAATCAGGGGTGCCTAATTGGCATATACGTTAACGTCAACAAAGTATTTCCTGCGACAGGGGAAGTGGAAGAGACTCGTTATCCACCGGTGCTTGGTTTAAGTGGGCCCTTATGGAGTCATCAATACCACTGTAGCAATAGATCACCAAGAATTTAATCCTTTCATTGTTTTGTGATACAGCAGTTTATTCAAATTAATTTAATTTACCTTATATTCTGGTAGTATATACTGAAGATTCATTCAATCGTCGGGTTTGGTTTTTTTGTTTGTCTTTATTTTCAGGCTCGATTGATGAGTACACGAGCTCGGAGGACCCATCAAGGCGGCGCGGCATCATCTGGTTGAAATATATCCTAATTATTACCTGCAAGTGGTAATGCACGCTATTTGATTGAATCGACGTCTATACTTGAGTACCCCAACTAAAAGTTTTACATTGTATAATTTTTTTTCGTGTTTAGTTGGTGTACTTTTATCAATAATTTGTTTTCATGATAAAAAAAATGTTTTTTTTTGTTAATAAACTTCTATTAAACTTAAGATGTCATAGAACTTTGATGTATTAATTTTTGTAAATTTCAGGGAGTGAAACCATGTTTTAGTGACGGGAGATGTGCTTGTGCATAAGGTGAGTGGGTGTTGATGGAGGAGCAAGACCATTGTAAAGCGGCTTAACTAAGTTTCGGTGCGACATCACCAAATCAACACGCCCAGTCATAAAGCCGCGGTGATGTCGGCCGAGATAATCTGGTACGGGAGTAGGCAAGACAGGCAGCGAGGGATCTAGTTCGTTCACCCCATCTTCAAGGGTATCGTTCACGGTAACGTGCGGTACGAAGGTGTGGTCGGATAGGGGTACTGCGATGACCTGGTGCGAACTCATGTTCGGCCTCAGATTCCTTCAAGGAGTAGCCTAGGCAACTTGGCTGCTGAGGGAGTCTGAAGGTTGGACATGAGACTTACATCTCAGGTCCCCCAAACTGGGTGTCGGACTGATGTTCAGTGCACTAATTGTGTTTACTCTCGTAACAAGGTCTCAAAGGAGACTTACCAAAAATATCGAGTATGAGGGGACCAACGGATTTACCAGAAGTCCTCTCCTTGTGCTTAGAACTTGAGAATATGCAATACCGTGTTCAGCACAACCATGGAAATATGAATATCCAAAGGCCTTGATTTTCTCAACCTCCTTCACTTCCTGCTAGGAGAACCATGCTACCTAACCAATCTTGAAATTTTTACCCTTCATTGCTACACAATCCTCAAGCATCCCAAAATTATCCAAAAAACATTCCAAAACAACTATCGACATCCTTCAACTTCGAGGCAAATTTGTTACAACTGATTTTTGTTGGTACTTAATCAACGAAAAATTACTGAGCCGAAATAATTTTTACTGAAAACAAAAAATTTGTAAATTAAGAGCAAATCGTTTTGAGTTTTTGGTTTAACCTTCGAGCGGCATTTTATTTTAACACAAGCGAGCACGAGTTACGTCATCCATCATCCGACCGAATGACTACACCAGTAGCAGTTACAACAACATAGCAGTAACTTAAGATTATGCATCGTTTGCATTTCCTAATCATAATAAATATATAAAACGCATTTAATTAAATTTCAATAACAAAAAAAAATTCAAACTAAGATAATGCATTTTCACACAAACAAAATTTATATTTTTAATCAATAAGATTCATTGAAAGACAAAAATCGTTCTACTAACGATTATTTGATATTTGTGTAAATTATATTTTAAGTAGTTTTATTCAGATTGTTATTAGACTGCAAACGAGATAGTAGAATATTAAAAAAACGTAAAGAATAAAATAAATTAAATAAAAATATTGAGTTTTCATATTTAATAAATAAGTGAAAACGTAATTGGCGCAGCCGGTAGGATACTATATTAATAGTATCTGTTTGCATCCTTAAAAGGATAAGTGTAAATTCGTAAAGTGTAACTAACTTAACACATCAAACTTCATGGTTCCCACATTTATGCGAGGGATCATATTCCTCAGTCTGGAGATAACGACCATCGCGCGTTCCATTTAATATTATTGCAACTCAGCACATTCTTTTAAGTGCAGTTGCTAGTTATTAATTTAATTACATTAAGAAATCAGTTGTAATCCAAAAGTAGTTTAAGTTAGATGTTTAAGTTATTAAAAGTGTTATAAATTAAATAAATTGATTATAAATAAATAAATAAAAAAATAAAGAAAAGAAAAAAATCAGAAATTGATTTTTTTTTATATAAATTAAATAATAAATAATTAACTGGCGCCGAAACAGGGACCCTTGCCAGGTACCAATAATTAATCTAACCAGTGATAAAAATTAGTGCACATCAATTTAAATAAGCCAATCATAATAACCAAAAGAGAAAAGCGAGAGACATTGTGATTACCTACATCATAACAGTGCAAAGTGAATGTGAATAACCAATAAACACGTTCAACTGATACAAGAAAAAGTTAAAGTATCAGAATTGGGAAACGAAGCGCCCAAGTACTCCTACACAGGAAAAAAGGGAGTTGAAATAGGACAATGGACACCAAGCCGCATTAAAACCATTCAACAGCGGCCCCATCATCTTTGACGACACTTGAGCAAGGGGCATAAAACGATTACAACTCCAAATGTTAACCATACATTTGTTTATTATTTTGTAAGTTATTTTTCAATATTAATCTAAAGAATTTTTTTTTTTAAAAAGAAACGAAATATTAAAAAACTAAAATAAATATTAAGAGAAAATTATAAAAAGTTCAATTTTAAAATAAAGAAAATTTTTACAAATCAAATGAAATATTAAAAAAATAAAATAAAAATTAAAAGAAGATTATAAAAACGTTCAATTCTAATCTAAAGAAAATTTTTACAAATCAAGCGAAATATTAAAAGCAACGTAAAGTTAAGATAAAATTTGAGATATTCAATTATTTTTGCACATCTAAATCAAAGTAATTAATCTTGAAATTATTCAAATACAATCAAAGTTTTATATTACATTATATTACTATATTACTATAGTACATTCATTGAAAATTACATTTGTAAAACTATCTCGTAAAGTCAATAGTTCTTATCAGGAATCTATCTCAGTCGAACAAAAATTCTAGTGCCCACTGTGTAAAATTGAAATAATAGCAAATTTTCTTCCTCATTACAAAAATGCCTAACGATTTAAAATCTCAAAATTCAAACGCTAACTTACCCATAGACCCCAAAACTTCTAAACCATTCGATCTCGAACAACTAACAGATATTGTAACAGCAATTATAATTGACCAAAATCAAAAGCTCAATAATCATAGGAACGACACAGAGCAAACGATCGACGACCAATATAGGGCGAACCTCACAGACTTAGATAAAATCCCCGACATTGTAAAGTGTATCCGCGATTTCTCAGGACAACCGGGAGAATTCAGCTCGTAGAAAAAAGGCGTAGACAGGGTTTTACGGATCTATGAACACCTAATAGGCACGCCAAAGTATTATGGTATTTTAAACGTAATTAGAAATAAAATAGTAGGCCATGCCGATGTAGCTTTAGAATCCTACAACACTCCACTCAATTGGCAGAAAATCGCCAAATGTCTAACTCTGCATTATGCAGATAAGCGAGATCTGGGTACACTTGAGTACCAAATGATGACGCTGATACAAGGTAGCCAAACAATCCCCGAATTTTATCAAAGGGTTTACCAACACCTATCGTTGATATTAAATAAATTGTCCTGCATGGACATGGGACAAGAATCATTAACCAATTTAACGGAAAGTTATAGAGATAATGCACTTGATACGTTCATTAGGGGTCTAAAAGGAGATCTACCGCGATTGCTGAGTATCAGAGAGCCGTCAGACCTACCCCAAGCATTACACTTATGCTTAAAGCTGCAAAATATGGGTTATCGAGCGCAATATGCAAACAATAGTGCTCAAAACAGTCAAAGGAAACCACCAGTTCCGCTATCTCCTTTCCACCGCAAGAACCACATTGCGATATCTAATGGACCACAACCATTCTATCCACATCTTCTACATAACCCACAGAATTCTTTCGAACGAAAAAATATATTCCAACCTAATCAATATCAATTTGGGTATCCAAACCCAAATTTCCCAAGATTAGCACAACAACCCTTTAGACCGCAATTCAGATATCCAAATTACCCATCAGGATATCCACCTAAACCATTACTAAGACCAATACCAATGTCAATAGACGGTAGCAGTCAATCAAAAAATGTGAATTACATGAATCGGCCTCAAAACAACCAACACCCTATGAAAAGACCTTTATTTAATTCATCACAACAAAATCATCCCCCAAACAAAGCGCAGAGTATACCACTACGAACAGTTCGTAGAAGACCCAGCCTTACAACAGTATCAAGAGGAATTGGCTGAATACGACTCACAGCAAGAACAAACCCTCGTCGAATACACCAACTCAGAAGCTATGGAAAGTTATGACGATCACGAGACGCCAGAACAATTAGACGATATCAATTTTTTAGATTAAAAAGCTCTTCGCTCCCTTACTTAGAACACCAAGCGAAGAGCGGCAAAATTGTCAAATTCTTAATAGATACAGGGTCAAACAAAAATTACATACAACCTCAATACGTTCGTAATCCCATCTTAAATGAAAAACCATTTATAGCAAACTCAGTAGCAGGGAGCATAAAAATCACCCATCATGCTATGATTGACCTTTTTGGTCCGGATAGAAAACTAAAATTTTTCATTCTGCCCAGCCTCAAATCATTTGGAGGCATAATTGGTAACGATAGCCTAAAAGAACTCAATGCCACCATTCATACAAGTAGAGGACTAATGATTATTTATCCCAATATCAGGATTCCACTTAAACAGCATATATCGGATTCTGTGAACAATATAAATTTAAGAGTATCACATCTCAACCCGATTCAAAAAGGGATTTTAGACAAAATTATAGGCGACAACCCTAACTTATTCGCCGACCCAGAAGAGAAATTAACGTTTACCACAACAGTAAAGGGAGAAATTAGAACCAATAGCACAAAACCAGTTTACTCTAGACCATATCCTTACCCTGTATGTCTTAAAGACGAAGTAGAAAAACAAATCGATCAGTTATTGACAGACGGAGTAATTAGGCCATCTAAATCACCATATAACTCCCCGGTTTGGGTCGTACCAAAAAAAGGACGCGTCGGAAGAGAAAAAATATAGGATGGTTATCGATTACCGTAAATTAAATGCGATAACAATCACGGATAAATATCCAATTCCGGAGATAAATGAGATCTTGTCAAACCTCAGTGAAAATAAATTATTCACCATAATAGACTTAAAGAGCGGCTTCCATCAAATTCCACTCAGAGAGTCAGACATCGAGAAAACAGCTTTCTCGGTCAATTACGGTAAATACCAATTTACCCGACTTCCATTCGGCCTGAAAAATGCGCCATCTATTTTTCAACGCGCCCTGGATGATATCCTGCGCGAACATATAGGAAAACGCTGGTATGTCTATATTGATGACATAGTCATATTTGGGAAAAACGAAAAGGAACATTTCGAGAACATAAAGGTAGTCTTCAATGTTCTGGAAAAGGCTAACCTTAAAATTCAACTAGACAAGTGTGAATTCCTACGAGATGAAGTTGAGTTTCTAGGCTTCATCATCACCAAAGACGGAATTAAAACAAACAAGAAAAAGGTGAAGGCCATAACGGAATTCCCTACACCAAAGGCAGTGAAAGAACTTAGATCCTTCCTAGGAATGGCTGGATTTTACCGCCGTTTCATCAAGGATTACGCCAAACTAGCAAAACTCCTGACTTCACTCTTAAGAGGGGAAGATGGACATGTGTCCAAAACTGCTTCAGGAACGAAACAAGTGAATTTCACTAATGAACAAATTTGCGCCTTCAATAAAATTAAAAGTTCCCTCATTTCAAACGAGGTCATATTATCGTTCCCTGATTTTCATAATAAATTCCAACTGACCACAGATGCTTCCAACTTCGCACTAGGTGCAGTACTTTCTTAAAACGGAAGACCAATTACATTCCTGTCTAGGACCCTAGACAAAACAGAGGAAAACTATGCAGCCAACGAAAAAGAAATGCTGGCAATTATTTGGTCCCTAACCACACTAAGGAATTTCCTTTACGGAAGTAAGAAAGTAGAAATTTTTACGGATCATCAGCCTTTGATATTCGCCCTCAGTAATAAGAATAATAACTCTAAGATGAAGAGGTGGAAGGCTATATTGGAAGAGTATAATTTTGAACTTAAATACAAGCCAGGAAGAACGAATGTAGTAGCGGATGCTCTCTCAAGAGTGACAATCCCCACTGAAACGAATACAATGACCATAACGCAACATAGCGACGAAATTTCCGCACACGATCTAATCCCTACAATTGAAACTCCTATTAATGTTTTCCGAAATCAACTAATACTAAAAATAGACGAAGAAGACTCGTATCAGATTCAAACCCCTTTTCCAAATTATGTATGACACACTATAACCAAACCAAATTTCACTTCCGCTGATATAATAAATATATTTAAGAGATACTTAAACCCCAACACAATAAATGGTCTAAATACAACTGAGAGAATTATGGGAATAATTTAAGAAGTGTATCCAATACACTTTAGAAATTACAAAATACGCTACACTCGTAGAATAGTAACAGACATCATAAGTGAAGAGGAGCAAGACGATAAAATTCTAACAACACATAGAAGAGCTCATCGTAATGCCGAAGAAAATGAGGGAACAAATCATTCAAAACTACTATTTTCCAAGGATGAGCAAGAAGATAAAATTTCTGGTAAAACAGTGTGCCACTTGTAAAGAAAGTAAATACGATAGGCACCCGAATAAACAAGAAATTACCCCCACACCTATTCCCAACTATCCGGGACATACTATTCACATAGATATCTACTCCACTGAGAACCAGTTAATCCTCACAGCCATAGACAAATTAACAAAATTTGCTACTTGTAAGCCAATCAGATCCAGGGCAATAGAGGATCTTAAACAGCCAATCAGAGATATTTTATTTTCCTTTAGTGTACCCGAAGTTGTCGTACTCGACAACGAACCATCACTTAGTTCAAGTACAATCACATCCATGATGGAAGATTCCCTAAAAATTAAAGTATTCAAGGTTCCTCCCTACAAGAGCGAAGTGAACGGCCAAATTGAGAGATTCCAATCAACTCTTTCAGAAATCATGAGATGCCTCAAGACAGATGGAATCGAACGATCATTCGTAGAATTACTCGAAAGAGCGGTAAACGAATATAATCACTCGATACACTCGACCACCAAGAGAAAACCTGTAAAGCTATTTTTCGGACGAAGTCCAAACATTTCTCCAGAAGAATTCGAGCAAGCACGCCTCAACAGTATAGAAAGGTTAGTACAAAAACAAGAACAGGACATAGCGTACCATAACAAGAAACGGAAACCGATAAAAGAGTACCAACCAGGACAATCTATTTACGTAAGGAAAAACATTAGATTAGGGTCAAAACTAACAGCTAAGATATAAACAAGAAATAGTTAAAGAAAATCAAAATACTACTGTAATAACTGAGTCAGGAAGATTAGTACATAAAAGTAACATTAAATCGTAACGTTATTCCAATTACAGATACGCGACACGCGCTATTTACGCTGAAATACAGATGCTAGATTATTCGAATTCCCAAATTATTTCCATCCATAATGGGAAAGGTAAAATACAAGAAGGAAATTTTAAATTGATCCATGTAATAGAGTTAGAGAATCACCAAAACTTTATAGATAGAATGCAAACAATACTGAACCAAGAAATCACGACAGTACATCCACTATACCCATACCTAACTCACGAGCTCACCAACCTGCAAACATTACTTGACGGACTGAAACCCAATAAGAACAAACGATCCCTAAATTGTATAGGTACCACCTGGAAATGGATCGCCGGGACTCCAGACCATGAGGACTTCGAAATTATTAAAAATAAAATCAATAATGTCTTAGAAAATAATAACAAACAAGTCATTATTAATAAATTACATAACGATAGGATTAACAATATCACGAAAATGGCAAACGAAATCACTAACGCCATTCATAAAGAAAATAGATTAACAGATCAATTGGCACTAAATATCCAGTATAAATTAAGGTTAATGAAACAGGAAATAATTAATATTAAATACGCCATTCATTGGGCCAAAGCAGGTGTGATAAACTCTCTCGTTTTATCAGACTCTGAAATTAAATTAGCTTTACAGACAATTGAGAAAGAAAATTTGCCATATGCAACTCCGGAAGAAGCTTTAGATTTCGCAAATATTAAAATTATCACTAATAAATTATGTCTCCTTTACATTATTTACATTCCTCTAACAACCATTGAACTTTACGATAGATTATTATTAAAAGCAGTCAAGAAAAATCAAAAGGTCATTGAGATCGAATATGAACATATCTTTAGAAACCATGACAAAGTTTATGGCATTACTAATAATTGTAAGACAATCAATTCATTATCAATCTGTAACCAAAAAAATGTATTAAATATAAGTAACACCTCATGCCTGCCAAACTTGCTCAATAGTCGTCCGTCAAAA
>OY282561.1:13253865-13327083 GCA_958295665.1 Tipula vernalis
TTTTATTTTTTACATTTTTTACATTATGATAAATTATAATTAATGAACACGTATAATAAGCGTAGAAAAGTAAAAAATCCTGGAGGATTCTGTGCCGAAAGAATGACAGAATCGATTCCACTAATGAAAAAAATAAAAAACTTATAAAAAAGTAAAATACATAATTACTAAAAAAAAATATCTAATAACTAATTATAAACTAAAAATATAAACTAATAACAATACAAGACAAATATAAAAATATAAATTACATAATCACAAAATCTACAACAACCAGTTATCACAGTGAAGCAAAAATAAAAAAATAAAAATACTCATTATATAGAAATCATTTATTTAACAACCCGAAAAAGAAATGTAATGTCAGCCGTTTCAAGAAGCCATTTTTAACTTTGGATACAAATGATTTGGAATGAATATGCCCTCTAATACAAATAGGTAACGTGTTGAAAAAAACTGGAGCAGTACCAAGGATATAGCGTCGAAAATGGTCAGTAAAAAACGGAGAATATTATAAAGAAAACTATGGTTATCTCGAATATTGTACCGAATAAGGCTCCTTATAGTTTGTTGCCCACTACGCCTAAAAAAAATTCTTAAAACCTTATAAACATACAAATGTTGTAACGGCAAGATATTATTAGCCGTGAATAGAGGCCAAGAATAAAATAATTCTCAAAATAATTTTCTGTTGCTGTATAATTTTCTAATAAATCTCAAAATAATTTTCTGTTGCACACATAAATCAAGTAACGTAGTTGCACAGCACCCACCCCAACATGATAAACCATATTCCAATTTAGACATAACCAGTAGTGGCATGGTAGATAATTTTTTAGCACAGGAACAGGGCAAAAATCACGCAGGAGATGACAAGTAACGTCTTAAAAAAGAGACATGAGTTTTCCAACTGAGATTACCGTCTAAATGAACCCCAAGATATTTAAACTCGTTGACTAATTCAATATTAATACACTCAGAATGACACCCAGTAGATGCACAGTTGGAAATATTATGATAAATCACCTGATTAACATTTGCTGCTGATGTTGTGCCAGTCAATTTGAACAACATATATTTTGTTTTATCACTTAGAATTAAACAATGCTTATCAAACCATACATGTAAGACTATAAGGTCAGAATTAATCATAGAAATGACGTCATTAGGGGATTTGCCAGTGTAAGATAAAGCTATGTCATCGGGAAACCCAGTATAAAGACCATGCAATTTAAGTTTAAAAACCGAATTAGTATAGATCAGAAATAGCAGAGGGCCCAATACTGAGCCTTGCGGAACACCAACGTCCACAATTTTTGGTTCACTTAAAGTGTAATTAATTTTAACTCGAACCGATCTGTTGGCAAGGTAAGACACGAACCACTTGTTAGCAACTCCTCTAAAACCAATATCATATAAACTATTCAGAAGAATTTTATGGTCAACCATATCAATGGCTTTAGCAGCATCAATAAATAAACCAGCACAAGCTTTACCAATGTTCAGCTCCGCTGTGAATTGAGTTCAAAATTCCAACAAGGCCGATTCGGTACTCCTGCCCTGACGGAATCCATGTTGATGGTTACTTAATAAATTATTCTGATCTAAAAAATAAATGACTCTGTTTTTCACTGCCTTCTCTAAAATTTTCAAAATTACTGGCTGCAAGGCTATAGGTATATAATTGCCTTTATCATTACGATTGCCCTTTTTAAACAACGGAATAATAGTAGCAGTTTTCAGTTTTTCAGGGACAATTCCTTGTACGAAAGAAAGATTGAAAATATGGGTAAGAACGGGGCTGACATAATTAACAATAGCTTTCAATATATGTATAATTACTAAGACTATCATTGTCTACTGACTGCTTCGGTTCCAACGAGTTAATGATAGATATAATTTCATAATTGGATACGGGAGTCATAAAAAAAGTAGTACAACAGTAATCATAAGGCAAATCGTAATTAACAGACGAGTTATACGATTTAAACTTTGCTCTTAATTTACTAGCAACACTCGTAAAATAATGATATAACTCATTGGAAATTTCTAAATCACTAGTAATAAGCTCACAATTTTCAGATAGAATGATTTTAATCGAAGAAATCTTAGGCTTCCTTGTTAGAATTTCATTCACGACATTCCAGTTTCATCTCATATAATTTCATTCATTTAATTGTCTACTATATACATATATATATGTATATATATATATATATATATATATATATATATATATATATATATATATATATATATATATATATATATATATATATATATATATATATATATATATATATATATATATATATATATATATATATATATATATATATATATATATATATATATATATATATATATATATATATATATATATATATATATATATATATATATATATATATATATATATATATATATATATATATATATATATATATATATATATATATATATATATATATATATATATATATAGTTTTTTTTTTTCAAACAATTAATTTTCATTGAATAGTAATTAAAGCAAAAGAAAATGCTTCTCGTATGTTAACACATACTAGCACACTACACAATCCACTATTTCTAATAATTATAGTTTGTCACTGATCCACTGTATTTATATAATCCAATATTGTTGAGGATGCGGCACCCTAGTCCGAATATCTCATTGTCACAGTGTTATGTATTTATCTTCAATAAATGGACCAACTTCTGTTGTGTAGCGTCATCAAATTTTTTTTTTTTTAAAGACGATTTATATTTTTATAAATTTTCTTAAATAAAACTGTGAGGCCTGTCCTCTATCCCTATTAGGGCTTTTAGCTTTACACCAGACACTAATCTTTTAACTTTTATCTAACGATAGATTATAGATAGAAAACCAATATTAAAAAAAAATCAATCACTAAGCTCATATATAACAATGGCTAAAAAGGCGGAATAACTTACCAAAATTTTCTTTTAAAACTTATTTGGTATATTCCCAAAATTACTCTATATGGTGTGGTACAAATATGTATAAACCAAGCAAAATTTAGGACATAATTTAAATGCTTTTACTTCGGCCTCTCAATTGAAATTGGTACATTAGTTAATAAATGTACAAAAAAAATTCTACCTATGTACATATAAATGCAATAAATAATTACGTACAAGTACATTAAATATGCTCCGCTACCTAATTTGTGTATTAAGCAATATCCAGGTATTTTGAATATCAAATGTATTTGCTTACAATACATAGCTTAAAGTATATACATAGATTATACAGTTTGTGTGGGGTACAATACATAGCTTAAAGTACATACATAGCTTATACAATTTGCGCAACACCTAGCTATCTATGTACAATTAAAAATTCCATTGTGCAGAGCTGAAGTCAACGAGATTTAGAATTATTAAAATTTAAGGTCAATGACCGAAGGAAATTATAACTTTGTTTTGTTATTTAAAATCGTTCTCATATCGTTAAGCTATCGTTTGATATCATATTAGGAATAATACACAGCCGTAACAAAGTTTTACTGTATTAAAATGGAATTTTCCATGATAAAACTGTTCTAAATGTTTCTAGACTATTCTTACTGCAAAAGTTATGAAATTTCTAGAAGTTTTGGTTTGAGTATATAAAAGGCGAACGAGATCGAATTGAATCAATTAGTATTTGGTAAGCGATAGTGTGAAGATTAAAAAGGAATTAAAAAGTGATTTAAAAATTGTTTTAGTGCGATATAGAAGTTAATGTGTTCAGTAAAATTGTGCCAAAAATTATAGAAAGTAATTTTGTGATTTTTTTAAAATAAATTGTGTTGTATTAATTTTTGTGCTCAATAAATAAATTGGTTCGTTATAAATTGAATTGTTTTGTTTTACTCACATTCCTGTGGTTCGAACCTTGATTAACAATTAACTAATTAATTTTCAAATAATTGTAGTGAGAAACGAATGAAATAAGCGATTAAATGGGCGAATGAATGTCTTTGTCCAAGTTAGTTGTAAGTTTAGTGTTTTCAAGAATTATTTATAATTTTTTTTTGTATAATCATCATAAAAACTACATAAAAATTAGCATATGCTACATCAAAACCAGCATAATTTTCATGAGATTTCTAGCAAATGCTACGATTTATATGTATACATTTCAAGCAATTGCTTATGCTTGTATCTTTTTGTTATTATGTTAGCATTTGCTTGAATTTATGCAATTTTTCAAGCTTCTGCTTCATTTGATATGCATATACACTAGCATTTGCTAAGTTTTAGAAGCAAATGCTCGAAATATTCCATTCAGCTACTTTGCAGCTTAAAATCAAAATCAATCAAATTAACCGAACCCGAAATGTATAAAGAGTGTACATGTTTAGATGAGAAAACTTGTAAAAAATTATACCGGTTTAATAAAAATAATGTTAAGTGGTTAGCTGATTATTTTATTGTTGATTTATCTGAAAACAGAGGCGGTGCAGTAAACCCTATTGATCCAATGTGAATTTTTCTTCGGTACGTGTCTGATTCAGGCTTTCAAAACGGTGTTGGCGAAGACAAAGTAAAGGTTGGTTATTAAATGTAAATGTAAATGGTTATTTTTATTTGTATTTTATTTCTTTTGCCCTCCGATTGGGGCCATATTATTTTCTTCAATTATTTTTAACATTTCTTCTGGATTAACTATTATCTTAGGAGCTTTGTAAATTAATATTTTTAAGTCATTTTCACTATACCTTCTTTATGTGCAGATTATTAAATTTTTCTTTAAATTCATTTAACTGAAAATTATATCATTGTCTTTGAGTGTTAATTTATTTATTTTTAATTCATGCATTCTTAGTTTCTCCAACTTTGAATCCATTTCCAAAGCTAGATTATTACTACTAAATACAGTTACAGTCGAAACTCGATTATCCGGGATGCTCGGGACCAGAGGATTCCCGGAAAATCAAAAATCCCGGTTGATCGAATTTTTCAGTTTTATAAAAAATACAACACAAAAACAACACTGTTGCCAAAATTTAACAAAAAAAATAAAACTGAAAAATCCCGGTTAATCAATTGAAAATCTGGATAAACAAGTGACTCAAAAAAATGAACTGTGTAAAAAAAATCACATAATAGAGGTTTACGGATAATAAGATCCCGGAAAATCGAGTTTCGACTGTACTTTTTCTAACCTTTTTACATCTCCTATAAATTTTTGTACCTCTTTATTCTTATTTAATTCGCCAAATGGAAAATCTAAACTTTCAAATCTAAATTGCAATTGGTTTAAATTTTTTACTTCTCTAATCGACGTACATTCCATGCATAGAGTTGATTAGTCTCTGGCTTTGTTTTTTTTAAAATAACACTAACACTACATATTTTCTTCTAATTTCTTCTTCATATTTTTTGTTAACTACATTTATTGTTTCTTTTGAGATTAACGGTCTACGGTCAGTAATTACAGTAAAACTATTACCATGCAGATACGGTCTGAAATAATTTATAACCCAATGAATTGCTAAGAGTCCCTTCTCTATTATCGGCTTATTTAATTCATGTTTATCCATTGATCCAACCCAGATGTAGAAGAAGCGGAAACTAATACCGATCCCGAATTTTACAGCATATTACGCCGGAAGCAGGATTAAGTTTTTCTCCTGTACCATGTCAGCAAAGATCACAATCAACACAAATAACATCCATACAGAACATATCATTTCACCGAACGCTTAAATACTTTAGAACTAGACGTGAAATTAAAAAAATAATTTCCAACTCAAAACAACTAATTTTGATAACAGCCCGTATGCGGAAGTGCCTATAAACGGTGTTCCCTTTCGTGGATTGCTGGGTGGCGGGACAAGCATTTCAGTATTAGGTCGTGGTGCAAAGGAATTTCGTTCTCAAAATAAATTCAAAGTATTTACATCATTTAACCTCACTATTATCTACTGTAAACGGAGAAACGCAGCGCATTACAGGGCATATCTAGGAAAAGTTAAAGTAATGAGATTACATATTGCCCCCTACCTAACGCAACCATTGGGATAGATTTTTGGAAGGTTTTTAGACTCGTGCCACTTATGATAAACGAATTAGATAATAATCAACTTAATGATTTAACTTAATTCATGATTTGGATTCAAAACAACAACTAATTTTAAATATGGTGATTCCTGATTTGTCATCATTCGAAAAACACGGTTTAGGCAAAACAACAGTTCTGGCACATAAAATTGATGTATTTCTCAGTATCGCCTAAGGTCCAAGAAGATATTTATTGGGGGTTAGACCGTGTGCTATCGCTAGGAGTAATCGATTAGAGCTCCAGTTCGTGGTCATTCCCAGTAACCAAGTTTGGGCTGTGTAGTGCCGCCCAAACGATGTGTCGGTTAATACACAAGGTTTCGTACTTAAGGAAACAAATTACCTGAGATCAAGCCGTACACGAATACCTCGTTCCATGGAATATTAAAGCGATGCGCAGGTTCCTGAGGATGACTGGCTGCAAACCATTCGATTTTAGCAGCTCCCATCACCGATCTACTCAAGAAAAGAAATAAAGTAAAATGGAACATCAAAGCAGAACAACAATTGAAGAGCTAAAGAAAGCCTTAGTCACAGTTCCAGTGGTTAAAAATTCAGATTTTTGTAAACGCTTTTTTATTCAATGCGATACTTTAACGACACAAATCGGAAGTGTTGTATTTCAGAAGTATGAAAATGGCAATCGCACAAACTAAATAAGGCTGAAAGGAATTATAGCATAACTGAGCTAGAATGTTTAACGGCTACTGTGAGTGTGTAGAGATTTAGGCACCAGTGACAACGTATTTATGATAGATTTCTCATTTTACTAAAAACAAGAAAAACAAAACTTCTGATCTCCAATGTTATCGTTATATTGGTGTATTTTGTAAGGGAATGATTTTAAAATGCGTTGCGTATGTAATATGTAAACGTAAAACAACGATAACATAGGAAATATCAGAAGTTAATTTTTTTTCGTGTTTTTAGTAAAATGAGAAATCTATAATAAAAACGTTGTGTCTATTGTCACTTTACGCTAATTACGGATCATTCCAGCTTAAAGTGCCTGATGAAGCAACAATCTTTCGATTATAATATCGAATACAGAAAAGGTGCCATTAACATTGTACCGGATAGCATTGTACCTGTCTAGAGCACACATCGAAACAATAGATAAACAGATCAATGGATCTATACATTTGAACTTAGACGATGACTCCCGTTCAAATACCCTAATTATGTAGCAGGAATTAAGGCTATTAACGAAAATTTACAGGTTAAGCTAATGTATGATAAGATATACTTTAAAAGACAAAACGAGGGTGAATCTGATATACCAGGACATCAATTTTGGTCGTAACATGAGGATTGATTATTGAGAATTTTGTAAATGTACAAGACGTATAATATACATTTTGCTATTGTGTGCCGTCAAATATTTTTGCTGTATTAGTGTATTTTGTCATGATGGTAAGTATAAAAAAATAACGGAATCGGGTGGAATCTGTTCAAATTACTGACACTTATGCTCGCCTTGAGTCATTTTCCTCTTTCTACTAACACGAGGAATTTATGTTTTTGTATCTACCCAGTTGTACTTTACGTGAGCAATCGAGAAATTTTGTTTGAGATGGCACGTTAAAACATGAAACAGAAGTATAAAACATAAAAAAAATAAAATCTTCGGCTTTTTAAATTTGTTTTTCATTGCCCAGTTGTACTTTGCGTGAGCAATCGAGAAATTTTGTTTGAGATGGCACGTTAAAACATGAAACAGAAGTATAAAGCAAAAAAAAAAAGAAATCTTTGGCTTTCTTTAATTTGTTTTTCATGTAGTAAATTACAATGTTCGCATTTTTTCCGTGCTATTTTTACGAAATAAGGTATAAAGTGATGATCACGGTGAGGTATAAGAGAGCATCACCGTGATTGATCATTGATCGCTCTTGGAGCGCTCAATCGTACAACAGGGTGGAGTAAATTACAATGTTCGCACTTTTTTCGTTCTTTTTTTACGAATTATGGTATAAAAAGTGATGATCACGGTGAGCGGGTGAGGTATAAGAGAGCATCACCGTGATTGATCATTGATCGCTCTTAGAGCACTCAGTCGTACAACAGGGTATTGTTGTTGCAGCCGACCACATTCGTTTGGTTTCGTTAATAAAAAACCAAAACGAAATATACGTAAACAAAAAATTTTGTCAATAAAAACAAAGAAAAAGCAACATAAATAAATGGTTTTTAATTTATACATTCTTCGTCGGCCACATTCGTAATATTTTTAATTATTTTAATTTTATTTTGCATATTGTTGTTTCTTTCTGAGTTATGTGTGGGAGTATATAATAGCCTAATAAGGTGTAACCAAGATTTTAATATACATTCTCGATCGTTCTATTGTGAGCTTATTTGTATCATGTTACCTCTCTTATTTGTGTCATTTTATCTCTCTTATTTACATCATGTTAAATGAAAAACTTAAAAAAACGCACATTAACCACCAATACAATTTATCAATACTATTGCCTTCCGGTATTCCTCAAATCAATCTTCTTTTTGCGACCAAAATCGCTGTCCAGAATGGAAACTCGTCATTCTTGAATCATTAACAACCAAACTAATTCGAGATGCTCTTAATCGACGGGTATCAAGGCATTACCAGGACATTTCAACTATTGCAAATATATTACTATTGGCCGTCGATGGTTGTGAAAGTTAGAAAATTTATAAATGCATGTGAAGTCCAGAAATGGTCCAAACCAGTAATGAGCAATCCTTTTCCAGAAATTCGACCGAGGCAAAGACTGTATATGGATTTCCTTGGTTCATATCCGAGAACTAAGAATGGTTTCACTCACATTTTTATCTTATTGGATCATTACAGTCCTTTACTATATCCGCTCAAGGATGCCTCAGCCTTTAAAATATCGCAGATCTTGGAGGAAAGGTATTTCATTTCTTTAGAGTTCCAGAAGTGGTCCTAACTGATAATGGAGTAATTCGATTCACACATTTTCGCAGAGTTGATGGAAACATATGGGGTGAGACATGACTTCACGGCCAAATATTCGCCATAGGCAAATGCCTCTGAATGCGTAATTCGTTCAGTGTTAGCTGCTATTGAGGGTATTTACACCTTTATGCATTGCTATGCAATACTACAATAGTCGCGCGTTCACATTTTGACGTATCAACTGTTGTTATTTATCTATGTATAAGTAATATTTTATTATAAGCTTATTAGATGAACAAAATTTTAACTATTTTGATTGGTTTTTTGGGGTTGGTTACGTAATCCCGCATTTCAAAATACCGTTTTCAAAATTCCGTATTCCAAAATCCCGCATTCCAAAATCCCGTATTCCGAAAGGCCGTATTTCAAAATCCCGTTTTCTAAAATCTCCTATTGCAAAATCCCATATCCCAAAATTACGTATTCCAAAATCCCGTATTCAAAAATCCCGTATTCTATCATGATTCATCGGCTTAGGTTAGGCTAAAAATCGCGTGATTTTTAACCTAACCTAAGTCGATGAATCATAATAGAATATGTCTATCCTGTTTATTTGTTTGATAAAGTTCTGGAATATGGCCAAGTAGGATGGAACTTGGCTATTCCTTAACCGATTATGATGAAATCTGATATGTGCGTTAGATGTGGGATTCTAAAATGATTTTTGGATGAAGTTCTGGAATATGGCCAATTAGGACGGAACTTGAGTATTTCTTAACCGGCGATAGAAAAATTTGAAGTACGCGGTGGAAATGGGATTCTAAAATGATTTTTAAATTATTAAGTTCTAGAATATGGCTAACTATGATGGAACTTGCCTATTTCTCAACCGATTATGATGAAATTCGATAGGTACACTGGAAATGGGATTCTACAATTATTTTTTGATGAAATTCTGGAATATGGCTAATTAGGATGAAACTATTCTATTTCTTAACGGTAAATCCGGTAAGTGGAATTTGACGTGTGCGATGGTAACGGGATTCTAAAATGATTTTTAGATAAAGTTCTAAAAATTAGGGTGGAAATTGGCTATTCCTTAATCGATTATGATTAAATTCGAGATTTGCGATGGAAACGAGTTTCTAAAATGATGTGTATTGATGACATCTGGAATTGAACTCTATAACTTGAACTGTTATGATTTGTATGTACTAAAATTATTTTGTATAATTGTTATAACTTTACTTAATATGTACTCGTTTTTTATTATTCATTCTTTTTATATCTGTCATGCTTACAAAATAAAATTGGTGAATTTAGACGTTTAAAGTTCTATTTAAGTTTTAGTTTTGTTTGAATAAATTTACCGCAGCAAACGGCTAAGATTCGTACAATCCGTTCTGGCGGATTCAGAGATATTTGCAAAATAAATTTTGTACCACGGGACCGGCCACTTCCGGATGGCTGATTTGCGCTAAAATTCACTAAGATCTCCCAATTTATAAAAAATATTGAAATATGAAGTTTTAGTGCGATTGGTTAGACCATCTGGGCTGTAGAGAGAACACAGACAGAGGGACAGACACCTTTTCGAAACTCACTTTTCGGGCTCAGGGGACCTCAAAACAGATAAATCTCCAAAAATTTCATGGTCGAAAATGTTCATGACTACTAAGTATACTTTATTTTACTTTTGTAAAAGCAAGTAATATAAATATAAATATTTTTTGAAAAATTGTAACGTTTTCCTGTCATCCTTGAGCAAAGGGTCCAATGCTAAGTAGCTTTGTTTCGTTGCCAATGCTAAGTAGCTTCGTTTTCTCAAATTTCTATGAATTTTGGAATTTCTATAAATTGTTAAAGCGGGAGGCGGTAACCCCCATCCTCTAATCAATGGTATAAAATGATTTATAATAATCTTTCAACAATTTGTTATATTTAAAAAAACTTGCTTTTTCGAGATTTTTTGTGTGTCCAATCGAGGGAAACTCAATTTAAATGTTATTTCACCCCTTGCTGTACATTCTATTGTGAATGGACTCCTACATAAAATTAAGTCTGTAGGCAAGCATGTGGTGTTTATGGGTTGAACAAATTTAAGGAGCTTCTCCTTAATACTAAATTATTGTTAATATACAAATAAATAAATAAAAATATAAAATATCCGGCAATAAAATTATTTATAATTTTTTATTTTCATTTATTTAGGGTCCTGATTACACAACTAACAGTTACATAGCAACTCAGGGCCCAATGCCAAATACAATTTATGAATTTTGGTTAATGGTATACCAGAATATATTGAAAACGAAAACAAAACCACCCGTCAACAACACTTTAAATGCTAATAAATTGTCAACGTCTTTAGTAACATCAATATCATCAATGACAATAAGTGGATGTAGTGGCGCCAGCAATAGCAGCCGTAATGTATCACAACCATGGCAGATTACATCCGATAAATTTGTTAAGTCTCACAATAAAACAGGTAACCGTAGTAATAATATTAAAAAAGAAAAATGTAACACGCAAAAAATAATTATGCTAACCGATTTTGTTGAGAACAATCGACAAAAATGTGCAATATATTTTCCAGAAAATCTCAACGATTACTTATTTGTAATAAACACAAATAATTTAATAGATATCAAATATTTAAATGATAATTATATAAATTTAGCACAGATAAACAAATCAATTAATTATAATTATTTTTTAATTAAAAATTTAAAAATTATTAAAAAAAATGGTTATAACATAAGAAAATTAGTAATTATATATCATGATGCCGCGCTAGAAAAAAACGCTGCCGCTAAAAGAACGGCAGGTGACGGTGGTTTGAATGAATTTTTTGTATATCATTATTGGTTTCCGGATTGGCCCGATCATAAATCACCAGATAATATAGATATATTACTTGATATGAGTATTGATCTATTGAGTAATACACAAAATGAAGTAGATTTTGAGGCAGAAGATAACGACGATCCATATCCAAATACAAATTTAGAAGAGAAAATTTATCAATTTATTGTAAGATACAATCAGAATTTAAAGCAAACTATTATAGCCCCATTGCCAATAATACACTGTTCGGCTGGGATCGGTCGAACCGGTTGCCTAGCAGCTATATTAAATGGTATAAGGCAAATAACAATATCAATTATAAATTCTAATACTAATCTTAATAAAAATATAAATTTTAATTTATTAAATGTTGATATACTTGGTATTGTGTGTAATTTACGTTTACAACGTGGTGGCATGGTACAAAATTCGGAACAATACGAATTAATACATCGTGCACTATGTTTATTTCAAGATAAATTAAAAACAATAGAATAATTATTTTGATATTTCATTTCTAATTAAGTTTAATTTTATTTAATTATTATGAATATAAAAATTATAATCGAGTTTTAATTTTTCAATAAAAATCACCTTCGACGTTTCGAACCTCAAAAATTTAAAATTTTATTTTCACTTTATTTATAGACCCAATTTAAAATTATTTTTTAATTATTATTTTATTTGTTTAATATTGTGGCCAATATTCCGGTTTTGTTGATCATTTTCAAGGCTTATATAGTATTTAAATCATATAGTATTAACACATATACAACCTTTACGATTCAAAAATTCAAAAAACTTTTTGAATGAATTACAAAAATCCAAATCAAAACAGTAATAATTTGTTTTTTATTAGCTGATCAAAAATATAAACAAAAATACCATACGTAAAAGAAAAAATATTTTTTTAAATTTTTAATTTTTAATAATTCGTGATTATAATATAGTAATTATTTAAAGAAGTCTCTCATATTTGGACGACCAAAACTCCAGCAAATTACAAAGGTAATTTAAACCGTTTCCAAACTAACTATAAAAATATTACTACAAATTTCGGTTTAGGGACAATTTATCGTAAACAATTTATCGTAAGAACAATTGATCGTAAAGCAATTTATTGTAAGCAATTTATCGTAAAACAATTTATCGCAAAGCAATTGCTCGTACGGAAATTATTTTTATAAATTCGAGCGCAATAAACATAATTTTACTGAGATCAACACACGATATTAAAAAACGTACTAAAAGGGAGGCGCTTATGGTGGTTTACGGCTCGAAATGTCAAAATTTAAATATTACTTTGGCGAATGGGCTAAATTTAAATTGTTTCGAGGAAAATATAAATTAAACTTCTTTAGAATTAGAAAATTAACCAAGAAATAATTAAATCAAATTAACTGATTAGAATGAAATTTCTTTTAATTAAAATTGTTAAATTTATAAGATGAGTTCTTTATTTAATTAACATAAATTCTACGCCTAAAATAGACATTTCCTATATTGCAAACTATATTCCACGAAGGACGAGTTTCTTCGTCTTACTATCATTGTTCGAATACAGGGAAATTTATCGTTTCATTAATATCGTCTTGCAGGACTAAGCACAACGTGTAAACCGTGCGACGTTGATGTTCCGAAATGTACTGGTAAACAGTATAAACTTTGAGTGCTTAGAGTTAAGAGGAAGAGGAGCACCATGCAAAGTATGTAACACTATAATATTCAGCTTGTAACACTTGTACAGTACCGGTTAGTAGTACTTAAAACGTATAATTTTTAGGGAAATTGTTTGAGGGAATTTCATTAACTAGCAGCTTACAAACCCAACATTAAACAGCCTTAAGAAAGGACCGTACGAAGATTAAGATCAACAAACAAATCACGCTAATTGTTTTGATGTACATATATGGCGTTGCAGATAATTAATTATCTTTTTTTTTTTTAAATTATAACTCTATTGGATGGAAGGAACTACTGTGCACAATTTTTATAATTCTCAGTTAATTTAAATTTGTTTTTTTATTATTCATTAAGCAAGTTCACGATTTCCATAAAATATTTATTATTTTGACATGGTTGCCGTGGACCAACAATAGAGACATCTACTTAAGTTGTGTTTTATATCGCGTATTGCTTTACGATAAATTGTTTAACGATAAATTGCTTGGATAATTTTTGCGTGTAAGTTCAATAATTTAACTAAAACTAGGTCCTAATGATAAATACTACAAAAACCAATTATTTTATCTAACCTGTTTACGTACAAAACCATTCAAATGAAAACATCAGTTATCTTTCATTTTCGTTTGTTACACATTATTTTAGTATTTTTGTTTTACAGTAAATTTGTCCGTTAAAACGGAACAAGTAAAATTTTATTTGGTTGCTGCTGCAATTGTTTTATTCTGTATAAAAAAATTTTGGCGTGTGAAATAAATAATTTAATATCCAAAATTATTTATTCCCTTTAAATATCCATTTGAAAAATCTTGTTCTTACATAATAGTCGTATTTTCCACATAGTTTCCGATGCGCCTGGATAGGTGGAAGCTTCATCTCTTGCTATTTGATGCAATGTTCGCATAGCTAGGTATGTTGCTAGTGCTGTGCCGTGAGTCACGGTGGTGAGGTTGTACTCCTTTAATTTTTGTTTTGGTCGATTTCTCCATAAGATACGTTGACATTCCTGGTCGTCTTCAAGTACTGTGATTTGGCGAAATATTTTTTCTATGTCGGCTGTATACATGAATTTACGTTTTTGACATTGAAATATTATGCTTAGAAGGTCTAGCTGGAGCGTGGGACCATTCAGCAAGACCAATGCATCAAAGACCACTCTTAGTTTCGTCATTGAACTTGATTCTTTGAAAACAGCATGGTGTAGTAAATAATAATGCTCAGCTTCCCCACTTATTGCCTCCGTTTCCTTCATGTGTGCTAAGAGTTTATATTCATCCATAAACTGTTGGTATTGTAACGCCAGTTCTGTATTTTTGGCAAGACGTTTTTCGACTTATAGTAGTCGAGCTGTATTCGTTTCTTTTGAACAATCTAAAGGCAATGCCAATTGCTCGATGTTGAATGGAATTCTTACTTTATATCTCCCATTTGCTTGGCGCGAATAATGCCCTTTATTGTAGATCTCCTCACATTCAGTTTCTTCTTTTGTGAATTCCCTTTTATTATCCACTTCTTCAAGCTTCCGGAATTTTTAGCTGTCAGTCGATCTCTGCTGTCGTTACCATAGTATGAGTCATTATCATGTTTACGTTGGCAGTTGTGTTACCGGTGATGATCCATCCTAATTTGGTTTGTTGTGCAATTGGCTCATTTGGGGCACCTTTCTGCAGATTCGCCATAATTATTTGACCGTAGTAATCAGTTCCTAAAAGTATATAGATTGGACCAGGTTCATGAAAGGTCGGATCTGGCCAGATAAGGTTCTTGGTTTGGCTCCAGGTGGTTGGTACAATCAAAACACATCGGGTAGGCTTCCGGTTATTTTCTTGAAGACCATAGCTTTGACTTTTATAGTTAAATGCGATTTTTTATTCTTCCTTTAGAGTGTGCTCTTTGGGACATACACACCCTATACCTCCAAAGGATTGGTTGCTTTGTAGCTTCGAAGGACCAATGTTTCTCTGTTATTGCCAGAGAAATTAATTTTATGTTGTGCTGAAAATTTACTTTCTGCTTACCGTTGGTCGGGGCTAATCGAAAGTAGTTATTTTGATAGATTTAATTACAAATATAAATAATATAATTTGATGAGCTTACAAATGCTCAAATTGCTTTTTGCTTCCTGTGGAAATATATTACAAATACACATGGTATATGCAAGTCAAATGATCTGCTTGCACAGCATAATTTGTTTTTATTAAATTCTTACATACGTAACAAATATTTATTGTATATTAAAAAACTGTTCATATGGCTGAACATGTTTTAAAAAAAATTAATTAGGTACTAAATTATTTATATAAGTACAAAAAATTAAAATTACTAATATTTAGCTATATTTCTATTTTAAAAAAAAGTATTTCTAGCACAGCTACCTCAAAATAGTTAAAAGATGACTAGTTTTTAATTTCTTTCATTTGATGTTTGGACCTAACTAGGCTAGAAGCAGCCCTAAGCGTGTGACAAATTAAAAAAAAATATAATCAATTTAGTTCAAATTGTTAAAGTTGTTTAATACAACATGTTAAATTTAACACTTATAATATTTAGTACACAAATAAAATTATATTTAAAGTGGCCATAATAAATTGGTTACTTAATAATATATTATACTTGTGTACTAAATATTTTCACTTGTGCTAGTTTTCTATAATTTTCTTTTTTTAATTTTGCCCTCAGAGCTATTTCTAGCCTAGCTAGGTCAGAATACCACATGAGAGAAATATAGAACTAGAGAATAATTTATCTCTTAAATATTTGAGCTAGCTCTGTTAGAAATATTTTTAAAAAAAATTGAAATATAGCTAAATATTAGAAATATAGCTAATTATTAGTAAAATATAAATATTTTAGTACAATTTTTTTTTTTTTTTTAAATACGTAATATTTATAATAACAATTGTAAACATATTATTTTAATGTGGCCACGCGTTTAAAACGTTTAGTAAATTAAATAAATTATCTATATTCAAAGCGGTTCTAAGAATACGATCACCGACTGTATAATGGTGTGTTTAAATATTTAATTATTTAGATTAGTATTCAATTTTTTAAATTAAAATAGATAGCCTTGAAAATGGTCAACGGGAAAGAAATATGGGCGACAATAATAAAAAAATAAAAAATAATTAATAAAAAACAATTTTAAATTTGGTCTTTAATCAAAGCCGTTAATAAAATGGCCACATAAACAATATATTAAATAACAGTTTGGGCATAGAACATTTTATTTATATAATCTTCGAATTTTTGATGGAAAACCAAAAGCCAAGCTATATATATATATATATATATATATATATATATATATATATATATATATATATATATATATATATATATATATATATATACATATATATATATTTTTTTTTTTGATAATATTGGAATAAGCATCCAAACATAATTCAAACGAGAATATGTTTTATTGAAAAATTAAAAATAAATTATAATGTTTTGAAGTTGAGATTAATTAAATAAATGTTTCATAATTATTTTAAAATATGTACGTTAAATACATCCAATGTTTTTATTTAAAAGAGACTTTTACAATCATAATTTTTTTCATATTTCTTGTTTTTTCCGTTAATTTTCCAAATGTGCCTTATCAAAATCATCCAAATGTATTTAAAATAAAGTTTTTAGTAATTTATTTGAAAATAAGTTAATTTATGATATTTACATAATTAGGGTTGGGCGAAAATATGAGAAAATTTGAATTTCTCTTTTAAGCGATTTTACTGTAATAACTTTGGAAATTATCATAATTGTAAACACTACACCCTCTATTTTGTTTGATAGGTATATCAATAGATTGCTCGTTTGCGTTTTCATGCAGAATGCTTCACAAAATGGTTGTTGCATTTAAACAAATGCTGGCCTCATCTTAAAACACCATTATGCTTACCTTAACAATTGTTAATTCTTGGATCAAATGCAACTTTTATAGGGATACCTTTTCTTTTTAATTATTAGTGTAATGTCTTTTATTGAATTTATTAAATCACATTTTTTGTTCACTATCTAGATTTTTTTTGACTTCTTTTGATTATGTTTACTTTAAAACTAAATTTTCTTACAGTGATACACAAAAGTATTCGTACAAACTTTAAATTATGGAAAAGACGATTTTTTAGGTACTAATATTAAAAATTTCACATATATTCTCAAATATTTAGCTTATTACAAGGACGTAGTTCATTATACAATCCGGAAAACCCAAAAAAAAAAACATAATTTACAACTAAAAATATAAAAAAATTAAGAAAACGTTCTAATTCCATACACATAAGTATTCGTACAAATTTTATTTAACAATGTTTCAATACTTCGTGTGGTAGCCTTTTGCTTCAATAATGGCTTTAAGCCGTCTAGGCATTGATTCTGCTAATGTATTAAGATATCCAATGTTGATATTTTTCCATTCTTCCAACAATTTTTTTTTTAACAGTACTTTATTTGTTATTTTGTGTTTGCGGATTCTCCTTTCTAGTTCAGCCCATACATTCTCAATGATATTAATATCTGGAGACTGCGGAGGTGTTCGTAGTTGATGGCGGACGTTATATAAAAGCCATTCCTTAACAATACCTAAGAAATTTATGCAAATTAATATAGAGCCGCTACTAGGAATATTAATATTACCTGCAGTATGTTTCGGATCATTATCTTGTTGGAAGTAATACCCGTCCAGAAGGCCCAATTTTTCAACCGTCGGCATTAAATTTCTTTTCAAAATATCCAAGTAATGGAACCGGTCCATAGTTGTTTCGATAAACTCTATATTTCCCACGCCAGTTGCTGCAACACTGCCCCACACCATTACGCTACCACCTCCGTGTTTAACAGTGTGTTGCACATTTTTGTTTAAGAGCTCAGTATTTTTTTTTTCGCCAAACCATTTGTTGTTTATCTGAGCCGTACATCATAAATTTGGACTCATCCGTAAAAATTACTTTTTTCCAAAAATTTAATGGTTGGTTTTATGTAGGTTTTAGCGAACTCCAATCTTTTTTTTCTATTTTTGTCCGAAATTAAAGGCTTTCGCCGAGGAACTCTGACATGGTATCCGGAGCTTCTCAATACTCTCCTAACAGTTTCTGCTGAAATCGATTTTTTTATTATATTTCCCATTTCTTCAGTTAATTTTGGAACATTTTCCTTTGGATTGACCTTAATTTTCCGAATTATATATTTTTCATTTTGTTGTGTCAATAATTTTTTTCGTCCACATCTCGGTTTATTTTTTAGTGTTCCTTCATTTTTATATTTATTTATTATGCTTTGCACAGTGGTGTGACTTCTATCAACAAGTTCACCAACTTCTCGCATAGTTTTACCTTTGCAATATAATTTTAGAATCAATTCTCGCTCACTTAAACTAGTTTCGTTTTTCTTTCGTCCCATTTCATTTTTTTTTGTGTGTTCACGGTTTCGAATTCAATTAACACTGCGCCGAAATCTAACCATAAACTGATTCAAGCATATCATGTTTTGTTTTGTTTAAACAGGAAATTTAACTGTAAATTCGAACGAATAGTACATTTTGCGAATACGAATATAAATTTGTACGAATACTTTTGTTTTGTGTGTGGAATTAGGACGTTTTCTTAATTTTTTTATATTTTTAGTTGTAAATTATGGATTTTTTTGGGTTTTCCGGATTGTATAATGAACTACGTCCTTGTAATAAGCTAAATATTTGAGAATATATGTGAAATTTTTAAAATTAGTACCTATTGAGAATATATGTGAAATTTTTAAAATTAGTACCTAAAAAATCGTCTTTTCCATAATTTAAAGTTTGTACGAATACTTTTGTGTATCACTGTAAGAAAATTTAGTTTTTAAGTAAACATAATCAAAAGAAGTCAAAAAAAATCTAGTATATATTAATTTTTAATTCAATTTTTATTTAGTAAGCATATTTTATATCGTCAGCACAAATTAAAATAATTTATATATAATTTGTGGACTGAATTCCACTGCGAATATTGACTTTTAAAATATGCTTACTTTACAATATTAACAATTCAATAACCTAAAGTAATATATTTTATAAAACGATGATGGATGACATTACATTAGAACTAGTGACCGGCGACTCTAAAACATTTGTTAATTTGGTTGGTATTGTTGATTTTAGACACCAATGACTATGTTAACGGGCTTCTATTTAGGCGCAAACTGGGTTCTGCGACGTCTACCAAAATCAGTTTTCATTAAAATTGTAATGCATTCGTCATAGTTAATTTAACAATTTTGAAATTTAACACTGTCTAATTGAGCATAGTTTAATAACAATATTTGTTGGATTTCTAGATAAAAATAAAATTGAATATTTCTGTGTTTTCAAAATATAATAATTGATGGTCCCCGTTCTATAAGTGCCATTCGACACTAAGCGTGTGCCTGGCTGCCCATTAAATAAAAGGAAAGGATCTGATTCCTGTAATAATTCACGGGGCGTTCGAAGATATGAATAAAGTATTCATCGGAGGTATTCGCCGAGTGCACAGTCTATCACTTGTGGTGTTATTTTGGTTTTGCTGTGAGTTCCTAGAACCGTTATTATTTCAACTATCCGGTTTCTTCGTTAAAATTTATCTCTGAAGTTCGTTCTACTGCAGGTATTCTACTTAGACACGACATTGGGTTTTCCTTCTTTGTATCTTATGTAGTAGTCCAAATTTTCCAGTTCTAATCGCCAACGTACTATTTTTGAATTTTTTCTGCTGTCTTACTAAAATTTCGGTTCGCGTGCGAACTAACTGTGGTGGTGAGTGCATTTAATAAAACGGATAAATGAATGAATGTGTACATGAATTATGAACAAACATATGAATAAATGAGCGAGCCGCTACATAGGCTTGATATTTTTTAACTGCTCAGATAATTGGTAATGCTTCCTTTTCGTTAGTTGCGTATTTGCATTCTGTTGAAGTCCTAGAAATAGTTTGATTTCTTCAAGCTTTTAGGTAAAGGCCAATCTAAGATCTTTCTTATCTTATCCGGATTTGGTTTGACCCGTTTTGGGTAATTATGCGCCATAGAAGCTCTGTCTCTCTTTTTAAGAACTCCTATTTATTAAGGTTGTGCTAGTCGTTTTACAACTTTTCCAAGATTTTCTATATGGTTGTTCAAATTGGTAAGGTTTCGATTTCTGTTACTAGACGTGCAATTTCGTCTTTCTCCAATAAGTTGGAATTGATTATCCCACCTTTAGCAAGTTGCGTGGCCCTTATGATTTCTTTTATTTCTTCTTCAACTATTTGTAGGCGGTTGAACATAATTTGTTGAAAAACTTCGTTTGTATTGTCAAATGTAGCAATATTTTGAAGCTTTTGAATCTTATTCGTTATAGCAGTGTTTATTCTATACTGCTCGTTGTTTCTCTCAATAATCCGATCTTGCCTTTCAAGGATCTCGTCCCACTCAGTTGCGTCTGATGAGCCGGCATTCCACTTTTTGGATCACTCGATGATTGACCTAGAAGTTATCCTAGTAGTTTTTCTGTTTCATTGATTTGGTATATTAATTGGGACTTCATGATGCTTGGTATATCGATTCCTTTTATTTCCGATTTGATGTTCGTCAGTATTTCTACATAGTTGCGCAGATCGATCTGATGTATAATTTTGAAGTTTTCGCTTATTATTATATTTCGATTGCCTTCGATTTCGAAGACATTAGCTTGATGAGTTTTTCCTTTGCCTGAATCTCTGACAGGAAGATATAATGCCTATGATAGTTCTGGTGTGGTTCTAAACAAGCATAAATTCAGTTTCCCTCAGTTAGTATCAATTGGTTTTTAAAGACGTTTATAGGGGCTTCGCAATGCGGAATAAGCTGGGTGGCGTCTTCTTCTGCACTATAAAGTCTCGTCGCTTGATGATGAAAGTGCGTTGACATCCAATTTCAGTCTTGAATGCGTCAGCTAATTTGTTTGTAGTTCCGAGTTTGTAGACAATCTGATAATTGTGCTCCTCTACCCTGACCTTCCATCTTTTGAGCTTGCTGTTGTTATTCCTGCTGCTGAGAGCAAAGGTCAGTGGTTGATGATCAGTAAGAATTCTAATTTTCTTCGCTCCGTAGAGGTAATTTCTTAGGTTATCTAGAGCCTAACATTTATTTTCGTGGATATATACGTTATAGGTCGGTCCTTGCCGATATCGCCTTGTGAGAGTATGGCCCCGATGCTGTGGTTCGATGCGTCCGTTGTTAGTATGAACGGTTTGTCGAAATCCTGAAATATCAATAAGTCCGCCGATGACAGTAGCGATTTAGATGTTGGAATGCTTTCAACTCAACGTCTGTTAAGTTTATATTTACTTTCTTTGACTGACTAGCTTTTATTTACCACAATGGGGAGGGATATCAATATTTTCAATTTCTGAATTTTGGGTTTGTTCCTGTTGTAGATTTTTATCAAAATATAACCGTTCCAATAAATTGACAATTATTTTTATTATTGTCGATTTAGATATTTTATTTTTGAACATTTCTTCGTCGTCGGTCTCATCTTGGACAGCGCTGTTGGGATTATGTAAATATCTAAGAACACTAGTTAATTCAGTTTGCCTTTCACATATACGAACTTCTAGTTCTGCTTCTAGTTCTTTACTTAGCGCGCTATTCTGGTTCTTCAATTCCTTGAACATGAATTTCACCGCAGCATTTGTACTTAATAGACTAGAATCTTGGGGGCAACAAGCTTCAACAGTTAACTTAACTGGAAGTAAAGCTGAAATAATATTTGAGACTAGAGAAAATTCATCTTCAGTTATTCGAAACTCAGCATTTTAATTTAAATCAATAAGTGCTTTCTCAATGCAATGTTTTAATTGGAAAAATCACTCAAGCATTAAAAGCAAACTGTTCCAGCGCGTTTGTGCATCTAAAATTAATGACAATTCCTTCCCAAATTCTTCCTTTACGTATTTTTGTAATGCTTTATCATTTTTCGTAGGCGAGCGACGAAATAGCTTCACGACTTTTCTGATTTTATCAATTAATGGTGCAATTGCTCGGTGACGGTGAGTTATTAAATAGGAATTTTGATTATTAACTTCGCTTTCACTGTCTATCGAGTCCGTCTATCACGTGTCCTCGAGCAATTATTCCTTTTCTGACGTCTGTTGAAGTGCTGATTATATTGAAAGCCAATCCATCTCTTGCTGTCATACGAGCTAAAATTGCAGGCAATGTCTCGATGTCCGCAACAGTGAAATAATTTGTAATTTGGCCTCTAGAAGACGAACTCCTTGAAATAATTTCAGTATCGGCGTTTTTTTTTAGATAAATTAGTTTTGTGTACACTTTTGAGATGAGTACGTAACCCACTTGTACTTCCACCTTGGGTTTTTATAATATTTTTACACTGTTTACATTTTCCCATTTGGCCTTTCTTTTCACGCATGAAATAAAACCAAACAGAATTTTTCTCACATGATTTTTCTTCGAAAATAGGGTTTTCCATTTTCAGTTCTAGAAAAATTTCATATTAAATTAACTATAATATTATTTAAAACAAAATTTTTGTAAATATACCTGTTATAATACACCGAAAACTAATATAAATGCAGAAAACTTCCAAAAATCTTTCTCTGTTCGTTACGTTACACACACAAAACAAATTAATTTTATTTTGACACTTTTCAATTGGGAATCTCCCAAAATAACTATGAAACGCAAGGGAAAACTTATTCAACTGAAATAAGGAAAAGTTTGCTTGCACATTGGATTTTAGTTTTATTGTGCGACAACATAATAATTAACGAGAGAAATATTTCCATTTGTCGTACGTTTGATTTTAATTATAAATTGTTTTATGGGAAAAAAATGTTAAATAATTTTAGAGAATTTTTCTATATTTTTTTATAAAATACAGAGAAATAGTTCGATATACCGAAATACCGGTTTTCGAATTATAATATCGGTGTCAAATTATTGAGTTCAATACCGGGATCCCGGTTTGCCAGGATCCCGGTATTGCAATTCCTAGGTGACATGGCTGTTGACCTTGTTAACCGCATTTTTTTTTTTAAAGAAAGAAAATAATAAAAGAAAACAGGACTAGACAAATCACTACATGTTGTCACTTATAACCAAACGAAAAAAAAAAAAATCTTGAAAGATAAACCAAAAGGCTTGCCCCCACAAGATCGAACAAAAAAAACATACCCACTAAGGAAAGGTATAGGTAACGAAAAAAATATAAAATTTATAAAAAAACTAAATACCATATACAGAAAACAATTTTGTCACCCATCTGAAACGCCTCACATCTGAGAAGAGATGATTGATACCTCCATCCATACATCTTTAATGTAATTCGAATTATCCAATCAACAATGTATGTAGAGACACAATAAAACTTTTTATGTAATCACAAAATATATATAATTAACGAGCGAAACCCCATCACCATATCACAACATTGAAAGTAACAAACACACAACAAATAAGTTATCAATTTTTATTCACTCTTTTTTTCTTATTTATAAATCTTTAATATACTTCGAATTGCACAATTAATAATGGATGTACCATATATAGGAATACCAAAAATTCACAAATTTATACACAACATATACATAAATATAAAATTTCTGTTTCTGTTCTATTTAATTATCAATAACACTTTTTCTTTATTTTTATTAACGCAAAATTTTATATGTAACCATTAATTATATTTAAAACTTTTTATTAATTTGTGATAATCCGGTGCGAACCTTGT
The DNA here is from genome assembly GCA_958295665.1 of Tipula vernalis. Lineage (NCBI taxonomy): Eukaryota > Metazoa > Arthropoda > Insecta > Diptera > Tipulidae > Tipula > Tipula vernalis. The sequence goes on from OY282561.1 coordinate 13,278,108, forward strand.
CTGCTCTTACGAACACAAAATCGCAATTATTGAGTGATTTTGGAACGAAAACGTCGTTTTGTTTAGATTGATGAGTGGATTTTGGTACAAGGTTTTGCATTGTTTCACGTAATTGGTCGATGACTGTATCGGTAGTTGGAATTGGTGAAAGAGGATTTTCGACAAAGAACTCACCAACCAAACCATTGAATGGTTTGACCATAAACTAATTCTGCCGGTGATCACTTTAGATCCTCTTTCAGTGTTGCTCGGATGCCAAGTAAAATGATTGGGATTTCCAAGGTCCAATGAGTTGTATTACAGGTCAACTTTTTGAGTGTTTGCAATTTTGCTCAAGTCGAAATGTGTTTCGACTGCGGCATTTTTGTTGTCAGTAGTATGTGTCCGCTACAACGTTGTCATGTCCGGAACCATGTTGTATGTCCGAAGTAAATTGAGTAATGTAATCCAAGTGGCGTGATTGCCTCGGATTACGTTCAGTTTTTGACTGAATCGGCCGTGTCAGAGGTTTGTGGTCGGTGTAGATTGTAAAATCTCGACCTTTAACAAAATTTTTATTTTTTTATTTATTTATAATTTACAATACTTTGGGCACATTCTATTTTGAGCATCATAAGCTCATTTACAATAGTGTGCAGCAATTTGAAAACATATATGGTATTTAAATAAAAAAATCCTCCAGAGTCTCAAATATTTGATTTAAATTTGAAAAAAAAAAAAATTACAGCGATTTATTCCTTAGCTTGTACAGCTTCAACTACGTTATCCTTCTTTTGGAAAATATGCCGCTCGGGTTAAGGACATCGCTCCCATTCCACTCCTCCAAAATCTCGGTCTTTGTCGGGCCAATTCGGTTTTATAACCGAGCGAGATTTATTAAGATTAAAAATGTTTAATTAAAAAATAATTTTTACGGAAAAATAAAAAATAAATACAACCAATTGACACGAAAGTCAAAGACTACCCGAAGTGTTTGAATGCCAGATAAATTGCGAAGTGTTTGACCAAAATATCCGAAGTGTTTGACTGCCAGATAAATTTCGAGTAGTTCCCGGTCGAATGCGAAATATTTCTTTTCGGCATCCGAGAGCTTTTTCGAACAGAATCTCAGGGGCTCCTAACACTCGTTATGGTACTGTTGCAGTACTACCCCGACGGCAGTGTTTAATGCATCAGTAGTCAAACTAAGCTTTGAGTCGCTTAGTGGGTGTGCCAGAAGTGTTATCTGTTCCAATTCATTTTTCAACGACGTGAATGCTTGTTGGCATTCGTCGGTCCAAGCGAAGTTCTTGGCGTTCTTGGGCTTTTTTAGTAAAAATGCCAAGTGGCCGTGATTTGGTTCGAGTGTTTGTGCGAGTTTCGGTATAAATCGATGGTAGTAATTTACCATACCGACAAATCGCTGAATACTTTTAATTGAAGTAGGAGCTGAAAAAGCAAATCGCTGAATACTTTTAATTGAAGTAGGAGCTGGAAATTCTTTGATTGCGTTAATTCGTTGATCTGATGGTAGAATACCATCAGGTGTAATCTTGTGGCTGAGGAAATCAAGGCGAAGAGGCCAAATGAGGTCGTTATTGGCCGTTTTGTGAACATTTTTAGGCGCTACGGGAATTAAATGATACGCTCTGATTAGATCAATTTTGGAGAAAATTTTGCATCCATGTAAGTGCATGGAGAAATTTTGAATGTGGAGTATCGGGTAGCGGTCCGGTGTTGTGACCGAGTTTAATCACCGATAATTCCCACATGCTCTCCAATCTTGATTTTTTTTTTTGACCATGTGCAAAGGGCACGAGACGGGAGATGCCGATGGCCGACAAACCCCTAATTCCACCAGGTGCTGAAATTCAGTAAAATCAGCTTTGTGACGGATTGGATCTAGCCTACGTGGTCTTGGCACGGGCAGATGGCCTGCGGTGACAATATGGTGGACCACGTTATGTCGGACTGGCAAATTATAGTTCGGCTCTGCTGTTAAAGAAGGGAATTGTTTGAGCAGAGTGCCGTAATCATTGTTGACCGTGAAATGGCTCGGTGTCGGTGTGTCGACACGAACCATGGTGGCATTGATTGACAGCTTAGTCGCTGAATCAACCAGCCGTTTGTTTTTTAGGTCAACAAGAAGTCTGAATTTTCATAGAAAATCGGCGCCAATGATCGGACGATTCACAGTAGCTATAATAAAAGCATCCATGAAGGTTCGTTTAAGTCCGAGATCCACCTGTAGCAACTTTGTGCCGTAAGCGTGGATTGTTGTTCCATTGGCCGCCGATAAGACTAGATATGGTATCCATCGGTTCGAATTTCCTAGTTTTTTGTGGAAGTTTATTGAAAGGTTGGGAAAAATTGTTTCTGTTGGGTATAGTAAATTTCGGATTTGGATTCCCGAATGGGTTATTATTGAAAGGTTTATGATTATAATATTGGGGTTTGTTAAAATTTTGGAATCGGGGTTGATAAGGTGGTTGAGAATGGAAAGGTCTTGGAGGTAATAATGGTTGAAAATGGGAAGGTCTTGGAGGTAATAATGGTTGAAAATTTCGGATAGGTAAAGGTGGTTGCAAAGGTTTTCTAGGGAGTATTGTTTGATACCTAGATCTTTTTGCATTTTGAATATTCTGTTCCTTTAGACAAAACTGGAATCCTTCCTGAATATCGCTAGGTTGCATGGCTTCAATCAGACAAGCAAGAAATGTAGACAGACGCATTTCTTTAAATAAACTATTTTTGGTTTCAATTACAATTACGTTTAGACTCATTTATTTTTATAAAATTGATCATTGTAGATTGTAGGTCTATTATTTTCGGATAATAGTCCTCAATCGTATTACCCTGTTGGTTGATTGAATGTAAATCTCTAATTAGATTTATTTCAGATCTTTTGTCAGCATAGTGACTCACTAGATTTTCCCGTATAGTATCCCAATTTAGGGGCGTCCCATACATATTTAATACTTCGTTGGCTTCCCCAACGATCTTGTTTCTAATAGCTCTTAATAAAATTCGTGTACATGGTACATCACTAATTTCGTCGCAAATATCTAAAATTTTGTTTACATTTTCTATGAATTCGAAAAGTGTATGACGATTTCCGTCATATTTCGGCAGATCCTTTACGGCATCTGGTATTCTTAAACTATTATATAATTTGCTCATATTTTGTTCTGGGCATCTTGCTCTTTCATTTTCATGTATCGACATGTTACTAATTTTTATACTTTTAAACTTATTGATTAAATTTTCTAACTTTGTTTCATCAACCATGAAACAGATATTATATATATTTTACTAAACTATTCTCAGAAACCGTGAGATTAAAATTTTTGAGATTATTATATTTTTTTTTTTTTTTGATGATATAGGGAATGTTAATAATTTAATGGGTTTGAACACAAAATATTATTTAATTTGACTCACCAGATTACTATGATGTGATGAATCATCCCTCGACTTTGAAATACACGAACTTGTTGAAATATCGATTTGTTTGCTGCAACTTTTCTTGTTTTCACCAAACTTATATATATATATATATATATATATATATACACTCTTAAAAAAACGGAGTTAATGGCACACCGAAACGGAGTTCAATAGAGTCCAAGGGAAACCGGAGTTAACAAAAAACCACTAGGAAGGAGTTTCTGTTTTACACATTTAAAGTGCAAAATAAAAACACCTTTTAAAAGTTTCTCCAACACCTTTTAAAAGTTGCAGTTGTTCTCTGTTTGGAGTTTGAGTCTATTTTTTTCAGGAGTTAATTTGTAACAATTTAAGAAGTTATTTTAAACTACTAAAATAGTTAAATTTCCAACAATTTAAGGTGTAATTTTAGAGCTCCTAAAATAATTTAATTGTAACTCTTTAAGACGTAATATTAGAACTCCAAAATACTTAACCTACATCCTTCTTGAAGTTTAATTTCAGCGACTAAATTCGTGAAAAAAATAACTCAATTCAGAACTTACCGCATTCTCCGATTGATGTCAAATTTTAACGATTTTTGGGAATGAATTTACTATTAAAAATACGCTTCATAGATAATTTTATATACATACATATTTATTTATAAAAATTTTTACAAAATATAAAAAAAACTTTATAATCCATAGGTTATTATACATAGCATACATAATATGTACATACATATAAAAAATAATTTTATTGATTTTAGCTTAATTCATTCGACATTTAAATCTAGTTAAAAATTACTTTATTAAATTGAAAAATCTTAAAAAATAACTTAATTTATAAAATAGTTTTAGGAATAATATACTGTGAGTTATTATTAATCGAAGTATGAACTTCAAATGGACTTTTTACTGTAAGCTCTTGGAGTGATATTATTTGTATATTTCTAAAATTTTTAATCTCATAGCCCAAGACACTTTTGTCAAATAAAATAGCTTGCCATTCTTCTATAGTAAAATAAAAATTATTTTTATGCTGAAATATTAATATAATTTTGCCAAATTTAGGCAAATCTACATAATTTGCATATTAAGCAAAACATAAAAATTGATTCGGTACACAAATTCTACTTTTAATTTTTTTACTATGTTTATTAAATCTGTTGGATTCAATGAAAATTTTTCCATAATAATGTCTTTCACAAGATTGGGTAATTCAGATACTGGTATTTCTTCATCTATATCAAACTGGACTTCAGGTTATATTTATTTGTAATATATGAATTAGCATACAAATATTGATGTTTAATTGCTAAAGTTTTACATATATTAATAAAGTTGTGACAGTTGGCTGCCATCTGTTTAAACGTATTATGTTTACCTTCGTACCTCATTGTCCAAAGATAAATTAATGGACCCATTTGTTCAATTATTCTTGGGTAATGTATAAGATTATGTTGTTTTGGAATGATTTTGTGTTCAGGATATTCCTTTTTGAAATTTTGAAGGTGGGATGCAATTAATTGTGGTAATTTATTTAGCACTACATGCGGAATACGAGAAGAAAATACGATTTGCATTATTTCGAGGAGGGAAAGAATAACATTTAATTTTAATTCCAAAACATTTTTATTTTTTGAAGTACATCCATAAAAATAATAGGAAAGTACCTAATGAGGCACCAAAACTGAGAAGCTTTTTGACCCAATAAATTGCCTGGTTTATCAAGGTTTATAAAACTAGGTCGATTTGTGTTAATTATCCAGAATCCCATAATTAAAACACGCTATTCTATCATTTACCTGGGATGCTGTGATTATTTTTTCTTTCTTAACCATATGTACTAACAATAGCTTCAACTCGTACTGGCCTACGCCTTCTAAAATATCATGCATTACATCAACGCTCAGCGATTTAAATGTATTAAAAAATTTCAGATCATTTAAAACGCAGTAAGTTTTAAAGCCAAATTCTCTATTCGCTAGATGTTGAGTTGCATTTTCTGGATTTCTTAAAATATCATCATTTTGAAAAAATAAATGTTTAATATTATCTTTGGGAGATAAGCAGAATCTACAAAAATATTTGGAATTGAACGTTTCTTGAAGGCCATACAAAGTGTTGTCTCCTAAATTATCATGTGCCACTGATAAAATGGATCCTTTTATAATACATTTGTTTGTAAGGTATTGAACTTCTATACCAGTATGTTCAAGATATTTTAAATCATTTATTATTGGTTCTAATATTGCGTTAAATCCAGTTGACTTTATATCTTCAGTGTAGCATAAGGCCACTAGAAATATATTATCAAGGTGTGAGTTTATCTCAATTGGCAGATTTAGTATGGTAAAATAAATTGCACAAATTTTATGTATTTTTGTTTTTGATCCAAGAGGATTCACTGCTTCGAAATCATCAGTAAACAATTGCAATTGAAACGTGAATTGTTCTTGTGAGAAAAGCGTACTATTTTTATAAAGAAATCCATCGCTAGGCTTTGACATAATATATGGGTCGGAAGTATCCTTATTTAAAATATTAGAAAGAAAATATTTGTTTAAAGAAACATATTTAAGGGTCTCGACTATGGACACAAACATGAATGTGTTGGTTTTTGGTCGAAATACGTACGTGTTTTGTTCTTTGCAAAAATACCGGTCCCTTCGAATTGAGACAGATATTTCTTTAGGTTCTGGTATTCCAGATTTCAAAATTAGTTTCCTTCGTTTGTAACTTGAATTTACTAATTTAAAAGGATTATTCAAAAAATTTTGTAATTCTAAGCCTACAGTTTTTCTTTCCTCTGGCGAAAATTTAGTTAGAATACTTTTGGTTAGATTAGTGGTTGATTCAATAATTGAATTTATTTTAGTTTCGGGTATGTTTAGGTTATTAATATCTGATATGAACTGTTCGGCAATAGTATCCCAAGAAAGATGAATTTCTTCGAAAGACAATTCTATAGAACTTATTTCGGAAAATTTATTTGTTTCTAAAGAATCGATATTAATTGATTTGTGTACCGAAATAGAATTATCTCCCGCCATTGGATGAAAACTGAAATTCATTTTTTCATGGTTATTTAAATGTTTTCTTAGTCCACTAAAAGTTTTAAATTTATATTTACATTTATCGTAACCACAAAAAATATCAGTCTTATTTTCTTCATGAATAACATGTAAACGCCTTAAATGTCTAATATAGATTTTGGCACCACTCAGTATTTTTTTACAAATAAAGCAAGATAACTTCATTTTATTAATTGGTCTGATACAGTTAAAAAAATATATAAAAATAATAAACATACAGATATTTATGTATATTCTAAACTACCTTTAATTTATAATTGTAGACGATGCTTTATGTCAATTATTCTAGCAGTTGGTATTCTTGAATTTAATTTATAAATTGCATGATCCAAAAAATAGAAAAAGGTTTGGTGTCGATCCGGGTACTCACATCCAAATATAAAAAAAGATTTAAAAAGTGTATCGAAAGCTACAAGTGCAGAACTCCCATCTATTGGAATTTCTTTTTCATCCAAGGCAAAAGTATAGGTGGATATTGCATCCTTATTAGATCCATATGCAATAATAGTCGGTCCACTTAATGGCACTGAAGGTTTTCCAATCTGTAATATCAACAAAAGTTTCTGGATAACCATTTACATTTGTTTCGAAATCTTTTTATAATGTATACCTTTTGAAATTTTAAAATAGAATTTTTTTTATCTGTTTTATGCTTCCCTCCTCTTGTCGGTAGTAGCTTCGATAACACCAGGAAAGCTGTAGTTTCTTCATTCCATCCTAACGAAAAATGTATTTAAGAAAATACGTATAAGGACCAATGTACTAGCCAATAATATGTTTAATACTCAGTCTCTTCTTCACTAAGCTCGTCGTCATACAGTTTAATTTTGAAATTTTCGCCAAGACTTAAAATATGTTTTTTCAAATCCGGCCACCTTCCCATCAACTCTTGAAAATTATCGGGATGCAGTAAATTAAAATCTTGTTGAATCTAGAATTATAATTATATTTCTTTATTATTATTGTTAATAAAATATTTTTTATAAAATTTACCAATCCAGGAGTATCGAGAAATCGTGGAAAATTTGTTAATATTTCCTTCTTGTTGCCTGAGCCCCTCACACAAATAGTTTTCGCCATTCGTTGGAAAATCTCAGTTTTCTGAGTTGTTGGGCAAGCATTTTTCAGGAACCCTATATCTTCTTTGTATTGTAGTCTTCGAGCGATACAGGTGAGGTCACTTTAGTTTTGGATGACGATTGTTTCTTTTGGACGTTCCCCGAACTTCCTCTATTTATGGTTTTCAAACGGTTCCCGATGTAACCACCTCTTGTTTGTGGATCGTAAAATATATCCTGAAAAATATCAATTTTTATAAAATTGTTTAAGCATTACATAAGACATTTTAAATGACATATTTTTCGGGATCTCCTCCGCATAAATTACTAAAAATTCTTGCCAACGCCTTCGCCCAGTTAATTTTTTGCGGACCATTGACTTCCGTAAGGTGTTGTACGGTGATATTGATTAACCTTTTCCTGGACGTATCTCCTAAAGTATTCGACTCCGCATATTCTTCCAAAAAAATTTTTCCCCAATTGGTTCTGCTGCAAGTGTTTTGACAGCTCCGTTTGTATAACATTGATGTCGTGCTTTACTTTTTTAGGGAAATTTCCGATGAAATAATTATTTCGCCTTAAAACGCCAAGTGTATTGCTACTAGTATCGCTGTCGTCATTCTGACCATCGTCATCAATAATTTCGGTCTGGGTTGCTTGATCTTTGTAAAATTCTGTTTATAAAATAAAATAAAATGTTTTGTTTATGCTTATGTAAAATTCTTAATGTTACAACACCGAACCTTTGTTTTGACATTTCCGTAAATAAAATATTTTTTCTGCAATGTTATTCAAATTTATTTCATATTGCAGCACTTCATCATTTATTTCAGCACCTTCTCGATCCTCCAAGCAAAACAAATTGGACTCTGTTAAATCGAGGTTAGTAGCGAAACCAATAAATGCTTCGAATTAAAATGAATTAATGTAACCAAAATTAATTAATTTAAACGTATGTTACTGTATGTAAAGCACCGAAAACAATTTGCTGACTGACACACATCTTTCAATCGTTTTCTTTAGATAATGGAGGAACAAATAATATAAAAAAATTAATTGAATGACTAAGTTTTTTCGTTGTTCTTATTAATTATAAGATGCGGCATGTGAATAATGCATTTATTCAGCAATTTATTTTCTGAATGTTATTTTAGTATTCTCTAGTTTAGTCTTACTAATCATTTACCAGAAACCATGACATCCAATACGGAGATTTTCGATTTGTCGTCGAATTCGACAAATACATATTTTAATTGATCATTAAATGAAACACGAAATAATAATTTCTGTGCCATTTTATTGGTTTCTCACAGCGTACACGAATAACTGTTTAAACTATTTCAAAGAAAATATTTTGCTTTTGCTATTATTTAAATTAATGCTATAATTATAATATTATAATATGATAATATGTTTAAAAAACACAACCGATATACATATACATATATAACTCACCAATACCATATAGCTCACTTTTTTTTTTAACTTTTCTTTACAAATAACGATATAATTTCATTATTTTTCGTTTATTAGCTTTTAACTCGGTAAAATACTTTTTTCTCACACATTATCAACTAATTTGGAGTTGCCCGAAAATTTAACTCCGATTGGTGTGCAACAAATTATTCTCCGTTATTCTAACGGTACTTTATCTAATTTGCACGATTACCAGAAACGTGTAAATGTTTAATTAATTTCTAAGGCAATTCTAAGAATATATTGCTTTTTTGCAATATTTTGAATTACAAATTATATTTTTATCCACAGTAAACATAATATAACAAGCGTTTAATTACATACGCTATAACACACAAAACCTGATCAACTTACATATTTCAGTTCGTCACATTCTCACTAGCTAAAGAGAAAATAATTTATACTCCTAATTGTTTCTCGTCAAATCTGTATAGTAGATTTTTCTCGCACCACTCAGAGTTGAATTGATTGGTGTGCAATGTGCCAAATTATTGCTTTGACAATGATGAACAATTGAGAATTTAATTCAACTTCTAGGCGGTGTTAAAAATTTTTAACTTCATGGATATGTTATTAGATAACTCAAAAATGGAGTTAAATATCCGGTATTCACTTTTTATTAAGTGATTGGTACTTTCACTATATACTGATATTCCCTCAGTATGGAAACTTATTTTTCCTCGAAGAGCACACTAATTATCACTTAATGTTATTTTTCACTTTTAAATTTTTTTTCGTAAATTGTTAATATACCGTTAACAATTTCCGCGTAATTACTTGCGAATTCACTTCGTGTATTATATGGATCTATTAAAATAAATCCTACTACCGACTGCGCCAGTTACGTTCTGCAGTTGTGGACTTAGTTAGATGTTGGTTATTCAAATTCTTATAATAATCTGACTTCTTTTATATTGTTAAGAATATTTACAGTTAACAATCATGCAAAATAATATGATGCGATATAATAAAAATAAAGATAACAAATAATAATGAACAAGTGTTCATTGTGATTTTAAATATAAAGATATTAAAGACTACAAAGAGAAATGAACAAGTGTTCATTTCGATAACTGCTAAAATGCAATTTTATCATTTAATTAAAGTAAGAGATTTGGATTATAAATATTATGGTAAGTAAGATAACAAATCTGATTCCTCTTCGAAATGTTTGTTATGTTAAAGATAAATGGTTTGCATTGTGCTATAATGCATTTATGATACAATGTATGATTATTATGTTGTTGTTATAGTGGGTGAAGTCGTCGGACGTAACTCCTCCCCTCTAAGAGTCGACCATAAACGCTTGGGTTTTTGGTAGACTGGAACTGCTGAATTGTCTACTTCGATGTTTTCGATGCTGATAGTTGGTTTTTTCTGGCAACATTTTCCTCTAGTATATATAATGATGCTGATTATCGTGGTAATAATTATATAGGTGGTATAATTATGGTAGTGTTGGTGAGATGTTTTAGTATGTAATAATTGTATGTCCTCTATATTTTGCAACGTTTTCTCGCGAAGTTCTGGTAAGCTGGCTTCTTGGAAAATGTTTGTGATATTTACATCATTTTATGGTTGTAGGATTTGCAAATTCTCCTGAATACAGAACAATTTTGGTATTGTAATAATTTTACTCCTTTTATAGATCTTCCTCTATAAAGATGTTGTCTGCATGTTGCTTTAAGTGTTCCCTCATTTTTCGATTGTACGTAGATTTTTCCTGGTATTATTTCTTTAATTTCATCTTGGATTTCTTTTTGAATTAAGGTACATTTTGTTGGGATGTTTTGTACGATGTCCGGTATACAGCTTTTAACTTTCGTAATTTCGTTTTTTCGGCAATATTTGATTCCTTCTATCTCAGTGCATTGGTTTATCAAGAAATAATATATATTGTAAAGATGGTATTTGTCCATTTTCACTTTTTTGCTTTTTGCGGCTTTTATCACTTTTATATAATATAAATAGAAAAACAGTTTTTTCTATTTTTATTTCACTATTAAATAGATATTTAAAATAAATATCTATTTAATAGTGAAATAAAAATAGAAAAAACTGTTTTTCTATTTATATTTTATAAAGAAATAATAGTTATGTTCATTTAGGATTATGTTAGGATAGGGAATTTCAATTACATAGGTATAATTTATAGGTAATAATGAGTATAGGTTATAATGATCATAAATTTCTGGATGAAAGGTTGGTATTTTTATGGAAAATATTAGTTGGGTGTTATTAAAGTATGCTTGAATATTGATAATCTCGAAAATGTATTCATCTGATATAAATTTTACGTTATATTTTATTAGTTCGGTTTTAATAATATCTATTTCGTGATTATTGAGAATGTGACGTGAAATTAATTTTTGTTTGGATAAGCCTATTGCATCTTCTATATTCAATATGTATTCGTTCATAACGTCTATATTATAGTTTATACTGTTTAAATTTTGATAGATTTGAATTATTGTTATAGAATTATGAGTTATATTTTCTAAACTTCTAATATTAAATTCTACGTTTTTAGTTTGATCGCCGACAAATTTTTGAATGGCATTAAACCTATCGATCATGCCTTTATTTAGCGTTGTTTGTTTTTCATTTTGTTCTTTAATTAAGTTTTCATTACGATTTATATTTTCTAAATTTTTTCCTATTTCTTCATAATCTTCTTGATCTAGATTTCCTGTAATTGCTTTAATTATGTTTCCTAAGCCATTAATTAATCCTCGTTTTGCTCTTGTTTTGATAGGTTTCAGGTGGTAGAAATTATCTAGAAGGTTTTTAAATTTATTGCTATTGATTTTTAATTGTTCTCTAAAAAAATATTCATTTTTGGCTTGAATTCCTTTCTTAAGTGAATCTATATTTTTTCCTATATTTACTATATACTATACTCATAACTGTCTAGATTTATTACATGTAAAATTCTGGAATATGAATCTATTATTCTCCCGTTGCCAATTTGGATTGGTTTATACACCTTTGCTGTCGTCGTAGTCAATTATTGTCAGTCCTTTTGTTGATTGAATCAGCAACCTGTAATACTCGTAGATGTTTGATTCTATTTTTATGAGTTTTTCCTCTTTTGGTAAAAATTGTGATTTTATTGTTTTTAGTAACTTGTTCTTTTGAAAATTTCTTTGCTAACTTGTTTCTATGGTTATCTTTTATATAAACTGTCTGTCCATCTTGGTGGTTTAGTCCGTTGAGGATTTTACTTTTCTAATATATGATCTTTAATTCGTGAATTACGATGTTTAATTAAATTTAGGAGTTTATCGTAGTTCTTTTTATAATGTTCTATATATTCTTGTTTTGAGGTAAAGTCTTCTTGATAATTAAATGGGGTATTTTGATTAATATGCCCATGAATTAATTCAAATGGTGTATATTTGGTTGATGAGTGAATAGCATTATTATAGGTAATAATACTTTCGCTCATTATTTGGTCTGAATCCTTTTTTGAATCCTTAGAATAGATCACCCTGTAAATTTCCGTTAAGGTAGAGTGAAACCGTCCAACGGGTGAATTACCTGTCGAGTTTCTAGCACAAGTGTAATGTACTTTAATATTGTTTAGAACACAATATTCTTTAAAGATTTTTGTTACGAACTCAATTCCATTGTCGGAGACTATTTTGTCGGGAATTCCGTGGTGGGATACGTAAACTTGAAATTGTTTTATTACGTCTTAGTTGTCTCGTTTTAATAGTGGTAAGGCTTGACCAAATTTAGAAAATTTATCTAAGATAGTTAAATAAGTTTTATTATTTATAGCATATATGTATGTCTATATGTACTATTTGGAAAGGTCGAGAAGGATCTTCGGTTTTTTCAAATTTTATTTTTTGTTGGTTTCTGTTGTATTTCTTTGTTTGGCAAACTTCATATTTGTTTTGTAAAATCGGGATATTAGAATAGGATCTTCTATTAATAATTTTTTACAATATTCGAAACAGTTGGTATATTCCTCATTTAAGATTATCTTTTTGTCTTTTCGGAGACATGCTGTTAAAGGTTTTGTAATGTCAGCGAAGTCTTTAATGAATTTTCTGTAATATTCCAATAATCCGAGAAAACTTTGTTACGTGACGGGAGAGGAACAGCACAGCCCACAGTCCAATTTGGGGGACCGCGGATATGGGGCCCGAACTCAAAACTCCAACTCACCTCAGCAGCCAAGTTGCCCAGGCTACTCCTAGAAGTGAGTTGGCATCAGGAACGAGTCCGCACCCGGTCATCGCTGAACCCCGAACCAATTGTCCACTACATGCCGCACGTTGCCGTGAACGACACCCTTGTAGTGGATGATGGATGAACTGGACCGTAAAATGTGGGTCCCGTCCCATCACGCAGACAGAAATTTTTGTCCACGGAGTCCTTCACCTGCAGCTTAAAGTCTGGCTATAGCTCAGTCCTGAGGGAGTAGGTGGGGAATTATAGTTTTCACGATTATAAACTTTTATTTTTTTAAAACTCTGGATTTTATCCAGAGCGATATTTTATTTATTTTAGATTTGAAAAAACTACAATGTTAACTTGATGAGTACAATAATAATAATGATCTTAAAATATAATTTTAATATAAATTCTACTCATAATTTAGCAAGCTAGACAGAATGTATGGTGTCATGTTATGTCTGGTAATTTCCCGGTAAAATGTAATCGTTGGTAGACACAACGTGATGTGTGATCTTGTTACATCTATTTGGTTGTGTCAGCTATGATTCTGTAACAGACCGTGATCACAGCTTCATGAATGATGAACCATGACAACGGTTGTTAACAGAATATTACTGTAGTTTTTTTTTCTTGGTGCGGTTTGCCTGTCTCTGGCTATTTCTCGTCGGTGTGTCGTGGGTGGTCCAAGACTACAGTAATCTTGAATAAACCGCTTAGATGGGATTACACCTATCAATAAAAATTATGCATAATAGGAAGTAGTATGATCACATCACTAAAGTCCCCTGTCACTCACTTTGATTTCACTCACTGAAATTACTTAACAAATCATCGAAATATTCTCAGGAACAAAAACCAAAAGAAAATCCATGATTACAAATTAAAGACAATAATTCTAATCCGAACAAATTCCAGATATAGCAAGATAACTAATAATACAGTAAAAAAAAATCAGAGAATAATACAAGAATAATTATGAGGTAATAATAATAAGATTATAAACAATAAAATGATGGAAATAGAAAACAAGAAAAATGTAAAAAAAAAAAAAATAATGAAAAAAAATAATGAAATATAATAATAAAATATAAAGTAAGAAATAATAATTTGTAAAAACTTGCGATTTACTAAATAACCACTATCGATGTACCGCCAATCCGAAAACAAATCCAAACTGGTCCCACTTTACTGCTTCTTTGATATACTGGAACAGTTGCTCGTGCACTCCAGAATTAACATTGATCAGCCAAGTATTGAACATTGGTGTTTAACATAGTTAATAACCGTTTAATGGTCTAACAAGGAAAATGCATTCACAAAATAATATCAATGATTGTGTGATGGATATTAATGTGATTGATGGAATTATTATTATTATTATTTTTTTATTGTTTTTTCATTGAGGTTTGTGTTTTTTTTTTTTTTCACTGAACTTTATTTAAGACATCATGATCTATTCCAACATACACAAGTTTATACACCACAACGAAATTATCAAAATATGATTTACAACAACGGAATTCCACTCATATAGAAATAAAAAAAAAACTTTTATAATTGTCCTTTTATTTCAATTTTACTTATTTATTATAATTATTATGTTTTTATGATCTAATAATTTAAATTTTTATTATTAAATTTATAACCAATACACAGAATGTTTTTCATGGATTTTGTTTTTTTTTTCTACATAATACCGATCGACCATTAAGGCATTATCCGTCTTTAGTAATTAACGGCACAATTTTATCATCCGACTTTACGCGGGAAAAAAAATTCAATTTATTATAATTTTTGTTTATCACTGATAATTTAATAACCGAACTGTTTATATATATACGCTACGCGCTAAAGCATACTATGAACTACTGTTTTTGATCGAATTATAACTTTATGATTTTTAAGATTTCAATTTAGAGCTACACTCCCTTATTTAATGTTAATAACTTTTGGTTTTCGTTTTATTTTAGTTTTTTTTACTTTTTTTTTTTTATTTTATTATTTGTTAATTGTATTTTACAATCACACAACAAATAAATTATTCGACTGACTGCACTTATTGAAAAAATTGACTCAACTGACCCCGTATCGATTTTATTCTTCTTTTTCTACCAAACAGAAGCGGGGAAAAAAAAAAAAATTCGTATAACGAACAAACCAAGCCAGATAAGGTCAACCACAGGCGATGCTCACCACGGATAACGACAATTTATAAAGCCTCACCAACACGACAAAAAAAAAACTTGTGACCAAGAAGATGCGTCACAAATCGTGGGGACGACCCACATGAGAGAGGGTCTCATTAATAGCCGGGCTTAAGAAAATCAGGATTAAGTTTAAGATCGAATGTCCTTTAAATGGTATAACCCCAGGGGTTTCCCATTTTCATCCTTCATGTAATAAGCGACTTGACCAACTTTCTGATGGACGATTGCTGGTACAAATTTGTGATACAACTTAGCAGCAAATTTACATGTAGCATCACTTTGAGCAAAGGATCGTACAAAGACCCTTTGTCCCGGTTTTAACTCACGGGAACGACTTCGTAAATTATAGGTTTGAGCGCTCTTCTCGTAAGCCGATTTTAAATGCATCAATACTTTCTCCTTAACTAAATTAAGTCGGTCAGGTTTAGAGATAATATCCAAATAGTTATCATTTAACCCATCAAGCAAATTCCTTAATTTGTATTCAGAACCATGTAACACCATGTATTGTCCAAATACCAAAAAATGTGGAGGGTATTTTGTGGTGCCATGCATACAATTTCGAATAGCGGCAGCGACTTCATGTATATGCAGGTCCCAGTTCGAATGAGAATCTACTACATAAGATCGAATCGCTCCAATAATAGTTCGATTCACTCTCTCCGAAGCATTAGCCTGCGGAGAGTACACAGGTGAACGGAAGTGGGTGATTCCATATTTAAGTAAGAGTTCTTGGAACTGTTTGGAAACAAACTGCTTACCGTTATCAGATACGACCGTCTCAGGTACCGAAAACGTATTGAAAATCTGGTGTTCCATAAAATTACATAATGATTTAGCAGTTGCTTCTCTCAAAGGTTTCAACAAAATGAATTTCGAAAAGTGATCCAATACAATAAGTAGATAGCAATTTCCATTCTTGGATCTTGGGTACGGTCCCAAAAAGTCGACATACAACCGTTGAAAAGGTCTATACGATTCGGGTTGATGTCCCATAGGAGGTTTTAAAATATGATTCACCGGTTTATTCATCTTACAAGTATCGCATTCGAGAACGAATTCTCTAACGTCGGAAGCCATAGTCGACCAGTAGAACTGGCGCTGTATTCGTTCTAAAGTCTTTTGCACTCCCATATGAGCTGATGAAGGAGCGCTGTGTGCTTGCCTAATGATATCTGCCTGTAATTCCTCTGGAACTAGCAATTTCCAATCAGATATATCAGTGTTAAGATATTTAGAACCATACGCGAGTTGAATTAGAATCATACCATCCCTAACACAATAATTGCTGCTGCTTTGAGCACCAAGACTCTCAATATTTCTAATTTTATCTCGATACGCAACTGAAGAAAATGCAGCGGAGTTAAGGTTGATATGCAACGACGGTAACTGATCATCAGGAATTGGCGCAACTGGGTCGGATAAATTATCGATGGAGCATAAATAGGAGATCGAGTCAGTTTCAATATCCAACTTATATAGTTTTAACCAGTCTAACATGCTAACGGTGTTAAGTGCTTCACAGAAAGCTCTTGATAAGGAATCCGCTACGGCATTTTCTGAACCCTTTCGATAATCAATTACGAAGTTATAAGGCTGGAGTTTTAAACTCCACCTCGCTAATCTTCCCGAGAGGTCCTTCTGGGCCATTAACCACCGTAATGCAGCATGATCTGTGTATATCGTAAATTGATATCCCTCAATATAACACCTAAACTTTTTGACACTGACCACGGCAGCTAAGCATTCCAACTCTGTTACCGTATAATTTTTCTGAGCGGCGTTTAGCTTCTGCGAGATGAATGCTATTGGACGCTCTGCCCCATCGTCATCCACTTGAAATAAAACGCTGCCGATACCCTCCGAACACGCGTCGCATTGAATAAAAAACGGTCTCTTGAAATCAGGGTTGGCCAACACAGGCGCTGTAGAAAGAGCCGTTTTCAACTTTTCAAAGGCCTGCTGAGCGTTAGTAGACCAAACAAGTTTGTTACCCTTCTTAAGAAGGTCAGTTATCGGTGAAGCAAGAACGGCAAAGTTCCTGATGAATCTCCTATACCACCCACATAATCCTAAAAATCGCCGTATTTGTTTGACCGTTCTTGGTGTTGGGTAATCTACAATACCTTGAATCTTCTCTGGATTAACCTTCAAGCAACCATCTCCCACAACATAACCCAGATATACTATCTCCTTAAGTAGGAACTTACATTTGAGTGTATTAACGGTGAGTCCTCCTTTTTTTAAGAGATGAGCTACTAAATCTAAGAGTTTAAAGTGCTCCTCCAAAGTTGCGGATGTTATAAGCAGATCATCTAAATACGTGAACACAGACTCGTGGAGTTCGGTTGGGATCACCTTGTCCATAAGGCGACACATGGTTTGCGGTGCGTTACACAGACCGAATGGCATGACCGTGAACTGGTACAAGGGTCGGCCAGGCACTGTGAAAGCAGTTTTATCACGGGAGCTCGAGTCGAGGGGTATTTGCCAAAAGGCATCTTTTAGATCAATTGAACTGATATACTTGGTTTGCTCTAATCGACCTAATAACCCCTCGACAAGAGGTAGTGGGTACGCATCTTTGACCGTAACCTTGTTCAGTTCACGGGCATCCAGACACAACCGCACTTTACCATTCGCCTTATGTACAAGGGTGACTGGAGATGACCATGCGCTTTGGCTCACTTCAATGACCCCAAGAGAAAGCATTCGATCCAATTCATCGTAAAGAAGTTTTTGTTTTGCAGGTGAAATTGCGTAAAAACGCTGTTTAATGGGTTCAACTCCGTCACGGATTTTAATGGTATGGGACACTAATGTGGTTTTACCAAGCCCTATGTCGGACGAAGATGGGAACTGATTTATTAATTGTTCAAGTTTATGGCTTTGCTCCTGGGTTAAATGGTGATGTTTGGACTCATCAATGGCAGGAGTTAAGCTATTTACGGTCGGTACCGTTGGAGAAATTTGGAAACGATTCCAGAAATCTATACCAAGGTATAGGGATTGAGTTAGATCTGGTACAATGTGTAGTGGAAGTTTATGGATCTGATTATTGAAGGTAATTTCGGCCAATATATATCCAAACACTCTCTTTTTGTCACCACCGGCAGTATTTACATGAGAAAATTAATCGTGAAAATGGGCAGAAGAACTATTAATGTATTTTTCAGAGCCTGCACCCAAAATACTGACGGTTGCTCCACTGTCCAGCAAACCCTTATAATGAACCCCGTTAATTAATACGTTAGCATACGGCCTCGAATCATTGATTTCGGTATCAATAATGGATGCTGAGACAGCAACTCGTCGTTGTCTTTTAATATACCAGTAACCCCGAGAACGCCGCCTTTGAGCTTGATTATGAACTCGCTTCTTGGGTGTTGTCAGTGAAGATTTAGGCAAGGTGGAAACCGGTAATTTAGAAATGTTATTTGATTGACATGAAAATAAATTATTTATTAAATTTGGATGAGATGAAAAGCTATTTTGTTTCTCTTGGATTGAGTCATAAGAATCTACATACGTGGATGATGCGACTGTATTTGTATTGGATTGTCGACAGTTTGGCTGGGGTTCACTTGATGAGGTGCAGGGATCCCAGACCTCCACTGGCCCCTCGGTAAGTTTCCCATACAACGCGGACATTGAGGACCAGTTGTATTACGATATCCACACCGATAACAAAATAAACCTTGCGGTAATGAGCACTCTCGAAACGAGTGTCCAAGATCACAACAATTGTAGCAAATTGGCTCACGATCAGCAGATTTAAATTGCCGACCGGACAATTGATTTGGTGGGGTAGGCTTAGAATTAACGACGCTAGGAAATTTCATAGCTGCTACAGCAGGATCAATGACTGGTATCTCTATTTGATTGACATCATTATGTTGAGGTAAGCTGTCTAATTCATTTACAATCGGTCTAGAAAATGGAGTATAATTAGGGTTGACTTTGAGACGAAACCAGGTATTTTCCCAAGCTGTGCAGCTTTTAATTAAGTCATTTACGTTTGTGAAATGACGATCTGTAAGATGATACTGGAGCTGGGGATTCATGTTACGCATCAACACTTCAATAAGCCGATTTTCTGGATACGATGTATGGCATTGCAAAGTTAAACTCCAAACATGTTGATAAAATTGTACGAAGCTTTCCTTCGGTTGTTGCCGTCGAGATTCAATTTGGTGTCGAATTTCGACATCTGTTCTACGATCTTCAAATTTTTCAAGAAATGTGGTTCTCAACTGATTCCAATTAAGGTTTGGATGACTACGACGGTAATTCCAATACCAAAGAAGTGCCGTCCCCTTCAAGGCAAAACTAATTTCGTTTAACAAAAATTGTTGTGGGATATTCATTGTATTAGCGAGTGTTTCAACCTGTAAAATGAATAAATCAGCGGGCAATCCACTAGGTGAACCATCGAATGAAATTCCCGAACGGGCAAGACTTCTCGATCTATCCGTGTATGGACCATTACTTACTGGAGGAGGAATTTCAACATTATTTTGCGTATTGGGAATATACGTACTTGATTGCGGGAGTTGAATATTATGACCAGAGTAAATATTTGATAATGGTATGGTTGTTCCTCGTTGAGGCATATCAGGTGGCAACAACGGATTCATTATTTGGTTAGTGAGAGGCATATTCATATAGATGGGATGAATATTATCAGCTACAGGATAATTCGTCGACGTCTTTGGAACATACGTATCATTCTGTTTAGAAACTATCGGTTCGACCCTTTCTGGTTTGTTTATAGCCAATTTAGATTTCAAGTCTTGTTGTTGGGTAGTTAACTCAGAAATTTGATTTGTCAATAACCGCACTTGTGCCATTAATGCTTGAACCAAATCGTTAGACCCACACTCAACATTTTGTACGAGTTTTGTTGGAGTTGACTGACTTACTTCCTGTTGGAGAGAAAGCTTATAATCTTGAGGTGCAGAAATGTTAATAGATCCCGATATCTCCTGAGCTACTGTAGATGGTACTATCTTTTGCATTGCAACCGCAGTTTGAATGTTAGATGCCGGAGTCACCTCCGTCGGTATTTGTACCATCTTTGCGCTATCAATTGAGGTATCAAGGGGTTCATTTTGGCTTAGATATTTGTCCAGACTGTTGATCAATTCATTACAGGCATTTAAAGCTTTACGTGCTTGTGGCTCATACGTAGCAGATGACAATGCCAACATAAGCCTGCCTTGAATATGCAAAAGACGTGACCGAATTTGAGAAGTCGTATTAGCTATATCATCAGGTGAAGCTTGATCCAGGTTTACGATATTAGATCGTAAATCTTCCAACTTTGCACGACAAATCTCAATTTCTGTGTCAGGTTTTTTACTAGCTTTGGTAGTCATTTTGACCGGCTTAGCCAACGAACCTGCAGATTCAGCTTCTATCATTCTCTGCAGCTTTTGCAAGCCTTCGGGATCATTTAAAGGAATTTTACGTAGATCAAATTCCACTTGAATCTCATCTGTTTTAAGCACAGTAGGATCCATTGTAAAAAAAATAATAAACTAATAATATTTCACGAGAAAAGAAAAAAAAATTATAATTATAAATATATAATGTTAATGTTTTAATTCAATGAGCTTCCAAAAAAAAATTTTTCAATAAAAATAAAAATGATGAGAAAAAAAAAAAAATATATAAATTCGAAAAGTTTTAAAAAAAATTAACCTAAAGTGTTTATTCAAGTCAGTGCAGAACGTATTTTACACCAAAACAAATAATACCAAAACTTATGAACATTGAAGAGAAAAAAAAAATTTTAACCTGATAACAGTAATTCATAAGATACCAACGCCAATAATGTAAAAAGATTACGAAAAAAAAATAACAATAATAAAGAAATTTCAATAGAGAAAAATATATAAATTAATGGAATGAAATCAAAGTGTGACAGGAGCAATCCTTAAGTGTGATCAAAAACCTACAAATTATGACCCATCGGTATACTTTAACAATCAATACCAATGATTGGCAGAAGTAATAAAGCTTACAACAAAATTGATGGACGTAATTTGCAATTTAATTTTATAAACAAAAATAATTTTTCATGAAGATTAACTCAATATGTTTTATACAAAGAAATAATTTATTCATTACAAATCATATTATAAGAGCAAGAAAAATTGTTCTATCCAATTCCGATTTCATTCAAATACAATTTAATTGTAGAAAAAAATTCGATAGGTTTCAAAACAACAAAAAAAAAAATTTTAATAACTCCGGATAAATAATTAATCAAAATATGCTAAAGCACAGAACGGTATTTATTAAGCCGGGATTAAAAATGTCATGACTACTATCATATATCAATATGCATAAGCAGAAAATGAACTAATAGTCATCACACTTTAAGATGGTAATAAAATTCTTGCACTCATTTACAAATATTTAATTATGCATTGTTTCTACTTAAATCTTATAAACTTTATCCTATGTTTGGGCGCCACTGTAACAGACCGTGATCACAGCTTCATGAATGATGAACCATGACAACGGTTGTTAACAGAATATTACTGTAGTTTTTTTTTCTTGGTGCGGTTTGCCTGTCTCTGGCTATTTCTCGTCGGTGTGTCGTGGGTGGTCCAAGACTACAGTAATCTTGAATAAACCGCTTAGATGGGATTACACCTATCAATAAAAATTATGCATAATAGGAAGTAGTATGATCACATCACTAAAGTCCCCTGTCACTCACTTTGATTTCACTCACTGAAATTACTTAACAAATCATCGAAATATTCTCAGGAACAAAAACCAAAAGAAAATCCATGATTACAAATTAAAGACAATAATTCTAATCCGAACAAATTCCAGATATAGCAAGATAACTAATAATACAGTAAAAAAAAATCAGAGAATAATACAAGAATAATTATGAGGTAATAATAATAAGATTATAAACAATAAAATGATGGAAATAGAAAACAAGAAAAATGTAAAAAAAAAAAAAAATAATGAAAAAAAATAATGAAATATAATAATAAAATATAAAGTAAGAAATAATAATTTGTAAAAACTTGCGATTTACTAAATAACCACTATCGATGTACCGCCAATCCGAAAACAAATCCAAACTGGTCCCACTTTACTGCTTCTTTGATATACTGGAACAGTTGCTCGTGCACTCCAGAATTAACATTGATCAGCCAAGTATTGAACATTGGTGTTTAACATAGTTAATAACCGTTTAATGGTCTAACAAGGAAAATGCATTCACAAAATAATATCAATGATTGTGTGATGGATATTAATGTGATTGATGGAATTATTATTATTATTATTTTTTTATTGTTTTTTCATTGAGGTTTGTGTTTTTTTTTTTTTCACTGAACTTTATTTAAGACATCATGATCTATTCCAACATACACAAGTTTATACACCACAACGAAATTATCAAAATATGATTTACAACAACGGAATTCCACTCATATAGAAATAAAAAAAAAACTTTTATAATTGTCCTTTTATTTCAATTTTACTTATTTATTATAATTATTATGTTTTTATGATCTAATAATTTAAATTTTTATTATTAAATTTATAACCAATACACAGAATGTTTTTCATGGATTTTGTTTTTTTTTCTACATAATACCGATCGACCATTAAGGCATTATCCGTCTTTAGTAATTAACGGCACAATTTTATCATCCGACTTTACGCGGGAAAAAAAATTCAATTTATTATAATTTTTGTTTATCACTGATAATTTAATAACCGAACTGTTTATATATATACGCTACGCGCTAAAGCATACTATGAACTACTGTTTTTGATCGAATTATAACTTTATGATTTTTAAGATTTCAATTTAGAGCTACACTCCCTTATTTAATGTTAATAACTTTTGGTTTTCGTTTTATTTTAGTTTTTTTTACTTTTTTTTTTTTATTTTATTATTTGTTAATTGTATTTTACAATCACACAACAAATAAATTATTCGACTGACTGCACTTATTGAAAAAATTGACTCAACTGACCCCGTATCGATTTTATTCTTCTTTTTCTACCAAACAGAAGCGGGGAAAAAAAAAAAAAATTCGTATAACGAACAAACCAAGCCAGATAAGGTCAACCACAGGCGATGCTCACCACGGATAACGACAATTTATAAAGCCTCACCAACACGACAAAAAAAAAACTTGTGACCAAGAAGATGCGTCACAATTCCGATGTCGTTGATTTGGTGTATGTGCAACGTGACATCAATTGTTTTGTGTTTTATGATTCATCAGCTAGAATGCGGATGTTGATTCGGTGCGAGTATGTACTGATGTTGGTTCGTTACAGGTATGTAACTCCTCCCCCCTAAGAATAACGGCAGGCTGCAATAGTGGTCCTGTAGTGGTTGAATAACATTTCCTAATAGAAAGTATGATTATGAGGGAGATAATAATTATTATGAATATCAATGAGACATGTCCTGATGATGTGTGTAGTTTAGCATATTTATGTAGTAGATTCGTACGTTCCATGTTTGCTATGGTTTTGTCATGTAAAATTTGGAGATTAATTTCGGGTGATGTATGATTGATGAATACATCGTTGTATGGTAATTCGATCTCTAGCTGGTGTATGAATTCGTTTTCCAGTGTTGAAAATTCCTGATTTCGGATTGTTATTGTACAATTTGAGAATTCAATTAAAGTTGGTTCGGTGATTTTATTTGTTGTCTGTTTACAGTTGGAGTTATATACTATACTCGTTGATTTGGGATGAATGTATAATTTCCCGTAGCTGAAGTAGTCTATTTCTTCTTGGAGAGTTACATATTGACTTTCACAATTAGCTGGTTGTTGTTTAATGATTGCCGGGACACATGATCCTTTTATTTGTTCCATTCGAGTTTCTTCGCAGTAGTGTGTGTTGTATATTATTTTACAACTTGTGGCATATACTTGATAATAAACGTTATTTAGGATAATGAATTTTGGAGGATTAGGGTTTAGGGTTTTGTTGTTAAATGGTATAGTTTTTATTTGATATATTTCAAAATTTTCTTTATTGAAAATTGGTATTCTGATAATAAAAATTAGTTGTTTATTGCTATCATAGAACCCTTTAAGCTGTAATAGGCTGTAAATGAGGTTGTCATTTTGTATGCGTATGCCGTCATGTCTGAGTAAATTTAGTACGTACGTTGTTTCGTTTTGTGTCAGTAAATGTTTTGAAAATAATTGTTGTTGTGAAAACGTTATTATGTCTAAAATTTCGTCCATATTTTTATGTAGGATGTCTATAATATGGTTTATTTTGTAAAAGTGTTGGTCATATATTAATAGTAATTCTAGCAGGTCTAATTTGTCAGTTACTTGTCTGTTTTCAAATTGTAGTCGTGTGAGGGTTGTGTTGACGAATTCTTGAACGTCCCGCATCCTTGTGATTAATTGGTTGTTTATGTAAATTTGTTTATTTATTTGATTGTTGAGTAAATCTTCGTTTTCGTTGATTTCGTTTATTGCTTTTTGTATATCTATAAAATCCTGGTTATCGAGGTTTCCTGTGAGGTCTTTGATGAGAGTTCCTAAACCATTTATTAGGCCTCTTTTGGTCCTTTTTGGTAACAGTTCCTTATATAGTTTCTTCAGATTATCAAGTTTGTGTTGAATTATTATCCTTTTATTATTTAATATGATCGTGTACTCGTTTTTCGACGATTCGTTGGTTGTCTGAGTGATTTGGTTTTCAATTTCATTGATTAGGTTTTCGTATGGCTGATGTTGTATTATGTGAATCATTTTCCGGTAATTTTTATAAACTCTTGCGTCTCCTATTTTTAGAGGTATGATTCCCTTATTATCCTTGAGTGATGTTACTTTGATTTCCTGTGTGTACGTCATGGGGTACCTGGAAGAGTTTTTTAACTTTATTCTTATGCACTTTTCCTTCATTTGTATCTATAGTTATCCCGTTATCTTTAATAATTTCTAGTTTTTTATAATTTGCTCGTAATTTTCCGCGTTTTTTCTTTTTGGCGTAGATAAACAGTTTGGGTAATATGGGTACGGGAGGTTTTAGCTTTTTATTTCGCGCTTGTATTGTGTTTTGTTTTATTTTTAATGATTTCTCGTGTACTTCATTACATAAATGTTCGAATAACTCCTTTCTTTGGGCTGCATAGTCTGATTCATGTTGAAGTAATCATTCTTGTTACATAATGCCCCTTTAAGAGATTAAATGGAGTCATCTGTGTTGTTGAATGTATAGTGTTATTGTACGCAAGTATGGCTGACACCATAATTACCTCTAGAGGGTCGTCTGGTCGTTGCAATTTTATAATGCTACATAATTCTTTGAGTGTAGAGTGTAACCTCTCGACTGGAGAGTTTCCCGTGGAATTATATGGTGTGGTAACGTGTAATTGGATATTATGTTTTTCCAGTAGATTTTTTATGTCTTTTCCAGTTCCTATCTCTGAATCGGCTACTAGTTTTTCCGGTAATCCATGTTGACTGAAAAAGTGTATAAGGTTTTCCGATATAGCTTTATTAGTTTTTCCTATTGATGGATAAGCTGCCGAAAATTTACTAAATTTGTCGATTATCGTGAGAAATACTTTTCCATCCAATAGTAATAGGTCTGTATGGATAATTTCCATTGGTTTTTTTGGTGTTTCACTCAAGGTTAATTGTAGATGCGGTGGCTGCCTGTCATATTTTGTTCGCTGGCAAATATCACATTTATTTATGAACTCTCTAATCATTTCCTTAGAGTGTGGAAAGTAATATTTTTGCTTTAGTTTTTCGTAATTTTCAATTATTCCTCTGTGTTCATTTTCTAAATGTATATGTTGTATTAGTTCCATTTGTTTTTCTTTTTCCTGTACATCCGATAAAAACGTTTTTGATCGCACTAAGTTTACCTTTGGGTTTGTGCTTCGGGGTTTCGTAGAGATCATGGCTTTGTATGCTTCCATTATATATTGGAAGCATTCTTCCGTAGTATGTATGCAAGTGAGATTTCGGGTTCTCCCAAACAATTTTCGCAGCTCCTCGCAAATGGCCGTTTTAATCCCACGCTTTCTAGGTAGCTGTAGTGTTACTCTTTTCTTTGTCCCAAAATATATTTCTACTGGGTCATTTCTTTGATGTATGTTGTGCAGATCTCTGATGAGACTTGTCTCATCTCTTTTATCTGCGAAATGTGAGATAAGGTTTCGCCTAATTTCTAGCCATTCATTTTTTGTATTGTACATTTCTAATGCTTTATCAGCATTTCCTATAATTTTGTTTCGTATGGCACGGAGCAGTATGTTTCCATAAACTTGTTTGTCAAATGCAGGTTTTAATATTGCCGCAATGTCGTCAACGTGCGTAATAAATTTGTTCAGGTCTGTTCGGTTACCGTCGAATGGCGGTATGTCTTTTATTGCGTCTGGTATTCGCAATAACTGGAGAGTTTTCTCCATTTTAGTAATCTGTTCTTCTTCCGTCATATTTGAAAAATCTCTGTTCCGGTTATATTTAATACAATATTCACGAAGTTTATCAATTTTTTTTTTTTTTATTATTCAACCAATTTATTTTCTATAATAATTAGACTTTAACTGTATTCAATAGTGGAATTTCGTAATTTATCGAAACAATAATCACACAGTTTACCAAAAAAAAATTTATTTTCTATTATAATTAGACTCTAATATTTAATGCAATATTCACGAAGTTTATCAATTTTTTTTTTTTATTATTCAACCAATTTATTTTCTATAATAATTAGACTTTAACTGTATTCAATAGTGGAATTTCATAATTTATCAAAAGAAAATGTTTTGGGAATACTCAGAATTTTGGGATAAGTAAAGGATTATTATCAAATAGTTTGCACTCACCACAGTTTTATTACAAGTATTGCCAAAAATATTTGATGAACCATCATTTATTCGCGGCAATGTCGATACTTCTCCTGACTTTTCTGGGTTGATTCCGCTTCGGTTTTTTTTTCACTGTTTAGGTACTGACGCCTAGTCGTCTTTTTATTTTTATTTTGTTAATTTATTAATTGATCGTTTCACTTAATTACGTTTGACTAACCGTCAAACAACACACACGATTTTGGTTTTTACTTATTTGGTAGTGTGTTCGAGAATAAAATTTTGATTCTAAGCACTATTTACTGATATTCCGTCAGTATTTCACTTTAACTTAAACAATTATTGTGACACTTAAAACACGGGCTTTTATTCACTTTGCAGTATATGTGGTTTTTCGTAGTGGACGGATATTAAAAAATATCCACTACCAACTGCGCCAATTATAGTTTTCACGATTATAAACTTTTATTTTTTTAAAACTCTGGATTTTATCCAGAGCGATATTTTATTTATTTTAGATTTGAAAAAACTACAATGTTAACTTGATGAGTATAATAATAATGATCTTAAAATATAATTTTAATATAAATTCTACTCATAATTTAGCAAGCTAGACAGAATGTATGGTGTCATGTTATGTCTGGTAATTTCCCGGTAAAATGTAATCGTTGGTAGACACAACGTGATGTGTGATCTTGTTACATCTATTTGGTTGTGTCAGCTATGATTCCGATGTCGTTGATTTGGTGTATGTGCAACGTGACATCAATTGTTTTGTGTTTTATGATTCATCAGCTAGAATGCGGATGTTGATTCGGTGCGAGTATGTACTGATGTTGGTTCGTTACAGGTATGTAACTGGGGTGGTGAAGGCCCATCCGCAGATTATGTCGCTGCTAACTCCTGTTGACACAACACTTCACCTACACTATCACAGCACACACATTCCCACGATGATTCTCACATGTTTTTTTTTTTTAAATTAAAGACACATATCTAATATTTCACGTTATAAATAAGAATAAATTTTATTGGGATTTGGAATTTTAACAAACCAAAGTACCAGTAGTATCAGAGGCACGATATCCTCATTCCAGATAAGTAGCTGAACCGCCACGGGCACGGTGGAAACCGCGAAAACGATGATCTGCGGACTATGAGCTCAACCATCCGTCGATCACTAGAAATATAAAAAAACTATGTCTGCGCCACCAGACTCGGTGCCAGCGATCAACGATTATCGACCGAGGATTCGGTCCTCTAATACTTACCCAATTTGGTCCGCACTCTGTTACAGGAACACTGCAATCAGTCGCAGGATTGCCGCAATCGGTCGCAGGAACACCGCTCTCCGTCGCAGGAACACAACACGTAGTAAAATTAAGCCTCGTTTCTCTTCTTGTTTTTTTTTTTTTTTTTTTGTTTTTCCCCCTTCTGGTTCTCTCGTCGCTTTTTTTTCCCCTGGAACACACTACTCGTCACCGATATAATTATCGAATGGATTTTTCAGCTATCCGTGTGTCACAATTTATTTAGCAATTTACAGAAAATTTGTTTTGCTATATTGGTTATTCGCAAATAGTTTTCAAAATCTATTTATGCCGAATATATTCACAAGATTTATTGTAAACCAAAATGTCACACTGAACTTTTTTTTATTTTTGCCACGGATTAAAAGAAATTTTCTTAGAATTTATAATTTCTTTAAACTATTTCCGTCAGGTGATACAAATATTTGTTTTGGTTATACTGGTGATTTCCAATATGGATGTTTCGCTTTGCCTTTATTGTTTTTTTTTTGTTGACACGCTGTTTGTATGGTAGAATCACAAGACACAAGACCAGAAAGCTCTATCAGATGCTGATGCATGCACACTATGGAAAGAAACTGAAGCTGTAATTAATAGGAAAGAAGATAAATGAAACTGAAAAGCAAAAAAAAATTATAGTGAGCATGTGACTACACACAACGAGAAATACAACGGTTACACCATTATATCCCGTACAGAATCACATGCCCAGTACCACAAAAAAAAATATATAGGCAGGTAAAGCGTTGTGCAACTAAAATACAAATTTCATTATTAAATTAAACTGTATTACCGTTGTTCCGAAAATCCTTTGGGCTGTGCTGTTCCTCTCCCGTCACGTAACAACTTTTTATTTGTTTCTCGGTCTTGGGTATAGGGAAATTTTGAATTGCTCTGATTTTATCCGGATTGTCAAAATATCCCTAACTAAATGGGTGATTTGCTCTGTTAACTCAGTCATGTTGAATGGTTGATTACCACTGGTACTTTGACCAGGGATTGGGCCTAGCGGGGAAGGTTGCAATAAGGTGTTGTTTATATTATTTTCCGGCATTTTTTATTTTTATTTTTTGTTTTGAAATTCAAAATCTCTATAATTTGCAATTCGTAATTTACAGATCACTTAATTTTTTCCTAAGCTTGCTTAGTAAATTTTTACCATTAAAATTCCCTTTTTTATTTTATTATTTTTTGTATGAATACCTAAAATTCAAAAAAAAAATCTGTTGTTTTATTACTTTTTCTAATAACTTTAAACTTTTGTTCTGATTTCTTTAGGATTTTTCCTTTGATTAATTAATTTCATAAATTTTCCTATAAATCTTCTAATCTTAGTAATTTCTATTACTTTAATTTACAATTTTCTCTTTAACTTTAGTATTTTAGTTTCATTTATAACTTTTACTTTAACTTTAGTATTTTACTTTAATTCATAGAAAAACACGAAAATATATAAAATATCACTTACAGCAATATAAAGAAGTGTATGACAAACATTTCTTATCGGTGAACCTTGATGATAGATGAACACACGTTACCCGGTGGATTTGTCCTTGACGTGTGGGGACCGAGTGTAGTCTTCCGATTCAATTGTGTAGGCCGCTGCCTTTATATTTTTAATATGAAGGCTCCGTTTTTCCGTTGTTTGCGGTTACTCCGGCGCTCCTTTTCCTACCTCCTTGGATGAATCGGTTTCGTAGGTTTTAGTTACTTAGTTGCTACAGGTGCTTTGTATGTGTTATTTACGACCCTTTAACCTTGCTTTTTTTTTCGTGAATTTAATTGTTTAACTTTTATTATTCCTTTAATTTTTATTACAATTCATTATTATTCACTTTATTATATTTTTTTTTTTTTTTTTTTTTTTTTTTTTTTATAATTATTAAGTACATATAGTATAGTTATAATTAATTAGAAAATTAGAAACAATTTTGTTATTGTTCACTTTATTTTAAAAAAAAAATTCCTATTATTGTTCACTTTATTGTAATAATTTCATACGCAGATTTTGTTGTAACAATTTTATATTCACTTTTCTTTTCAGATTTTATTTTTTTTTTCCTTAAATTCGCGCGTTCACTTTAACGTTTACGTAAAATAACACGATACAAATTTCCACTAAAACGGTCCCTGCTCGGGCGCCAGTTAATATTATTTTAAACACGATGATTTAAAAAAATATATTTTTTATTGTTGAGGTTGTACCTCACATTATTATGTCTATATCAAGTTTACACAAAAATTCTTATTAACTACATACTTTTATAAATTATAATTTGCTGACTAAGTGTCATGCGTTTTACTTAATTTAATAAATTTAATGGAAAATTTCTATTTAGGTCGGATATGCAATATTTGATTTCTTTGCAAGAATTCTATGGGAACGTCTACGAAAAGGGTTTCCATGTGTAATCAGACACGTTTCTTGCAACGTGATAAAGTTTGTTATCTTAACTTATATGCTGCATGATTTAAAAACTTCACCTACCGGATATTTTTAGAATTACGTTTTGTTATAAAAGCTGTTACATTCAACAAATCAAGCTTCTTTGTCCAGGAGAAACTATTGGGTATGTGAATATGACTCCGCTCTTTCTCAATTGGTGTCGTTATTTTTACTGCTTACGTAAACTATAAATGCGCAATACTTGTATTCTATAGTACTTGGTGTCAGCTATCAAACGCAGTATACAACATTTAGTTGAAGTTTAAACAAATAGTATTTTTAACTCTTTCAAAATGTCAATTTTATTCCAAATAAACATTATTTGCAGGAAGTTTTATTACATTATTTTATTGCAAAGAAAAGTGCAGCAGAAACTTATCGTTTGTTTGTGGAAATTTACGGTGAGCATGCTCCATCGAATATAACGTGCAAAGAATGGTTTCGACGATTTAAAAATGATGATTTTGGCATTGAAGATAAAGAGCACGGAAAACCACCCAAAAAATTTGAAGATGCTGAATTGGAAACGTTATTGGCTGAAGATTCTTCTCAAACACAATCAGAATTGGCTGTAGCATTAAATGTTGATCGATCAACTGTTGCAAAACGTTTACAAACAATGGGAATGGTTCAAAAAGCTAACAACTGGGTTCCACATGAATTAAAAGAAAGAGACCTCGAACATCGAAAAACCATTTGTGAAATACTGATTCAAAGACAACAAAGAAAAGGTTTTCTGCATCGAATAGTTACTGGAGATGAAAAATGGATTTATTATGAGAATCTCAAACGCCAAAAATCTTGGGTGACGCGTGGTGAAGCTGGTCCATCGCAACCAAAGCGAGGTGTCCATTGCAATAAGGTTATGCTCTGTATCTGGTGGGATCAGAAAGGTTTGGTATATTATGAACTGCTGGAATCAGGTGAAACTATCAATGGCGATGTGTACCGACGACAACTAATACGTTTAAAACGAGCTATAGAAGAAAAACGACCAGAATGGGTGAATAGACACAACAAATTAATTTTTCAGCATGACAATGCAAAACCACATGTTGCAAACGTTGTGAAAAATTATTTACAAGGACACGAAGGTTATACCGCACTCGCCGTATTCACCAGACATAGCTCCTTCAGATTACTACTTATTCCGGTCGATGCAGTCGTCTTTTTCTGAACAGCGGTTCAGTTCTCGCACAGAGATCGAAAATTGGCTTAATGATTGGATCGCCTCCAAAGACCAAGATTTTTTCAGAGAGGGAATTCGTAAACTGCCTGAAATATGGGGGAAAGTTGTAGCTGCAAATGGAGCATACTTTCAATAAATAATTCTTTTATTTTCTAAACAAGCAAATGTGTTTTATTTTAACAAAAAAGAGCGGAGTCATATTCACACACCCAATATATAAATAGATTTAAATAACGCCGAAGACACAATATACACGTGATTCCGAATATGGAATCTCACTCGACCAATCGTGCTTTTCGCAGAGTACTGATGGAATATACCGCTAATATTCAAGCTTATGTTCTCGCCTTAGATGGTTCAAATTATCCGTCTTGGTATAATTGATTAAATAGGATGATCTTCTTTTGGTTCAGCTATTTTAGCTTAGTAGACGATTCTTTCGCACGGAACTATCTAGTGAAACGTGGCCAGCTGGGTTACCAGCCTGTAGAATAACTAGTTGGTGTACAATGCGCTTTATTTGTCCGAAACTGTAACCACGCCCTATAGATATTCTCTTCAGCGCTATATCAAACCCAGAAAATTCCTTTAGAATAAATAACACAAAAATAATTTGCAGCGAATAAAAATAGCTTACCTATTTTGTCAAATCGTTTAGTACAAAATAATCTATCCAAACTTATTAAATAATTCAATCGTTTAAATTAAAATTAGACACACAGAATTAAGTCAAATCAAATTTAATGAGTTCACAATTAAATTTAAAGGCCGGATGTTTAAGAAATTTAAAAGATGGTGGTTATCCTTTTTGCATTCTGCGGGCATGTTGATTGTATGAATATTGGTTTTCCACTAGGTTGTACAAATATTCTTCCTTGATCTAACTCTGAGATTATTTCCACTTCTGGTATCTTTAGTTTTGTGTAATTCGCGGAGTCTGTCGACAGACCTCCGACCAGTCGGTGCCCTGGGGTTAGTAAGAACGATGGGTGGTCATATTTACCTGATTGTTGATGGTACAAAAATTAAAAAAACAATTTTACTTGAATTTACTATTTATTTATTTTACTTTGATGACAATCCGCTTTGAAAAAAAAACTATCCACACAGGAATACTCCCCAAACTTGTTTCAGTGATTTTCGACCACTTTATATTCAAAATTTGGTGCTTCGAAAATCACTGAAATTTCCTCCCCCCATTCAATTTATTTGACTCTTTTTTATATTTGTTGCCGAATTTTCAAAATTTTCATATTTCTGATTACCAATAAAAATGATTTTAATAAAAAAAAATCCGGTGTCTGGTGTGACCACCACACTACTTTCTTATACTTACATTATATTTATATGTACATACATACCCACAGACATCATTTAGAAATGAATACAGCGCTGTGTTTATGTATTAATGTTTCATAGAATACATATAAAACAACAAAATAAAAAAAAACAATTTTGTCATTTCAAATGCGTTTTTCTGTGAATATTTTGTTTTCATAGCAAATATGATATTTTTAATAATGCCAATGCATAAATACATTTTACTCAAAATTGGATAAAGATAGAACAAAAATGCAAGAACATTTTTTCTTAAGATTATTGTTTCCTATAACTTTTATTTAAAAACTTTTTCCATATCTCTTTTATTTTCTCCAATAATTCACAATGTTTGATTTTAATGTTAAGTAAACTTCCTCTTCCGGTTGTGCGATTATTCTGGAAATCTAATCAGCTCTTCGCATAGTTAGTAAAGTTTTAAATATGAAGTTTCATGGTCCTGTCTTTGCTCGTTTTTAAGATAATGAACATTCAGACACACATCCACACACACAGACGTCATTACGAAAATAGTCACAACGTATTCAGGGGACCCCAAAACATGTATTTCCATCAAAATCTCGCAACCGAAATTTTTCATGATTCCTATACTTCCTTTATACTATGTATAAGAAAGTAAAAACACAAACCCGCGCAAAAAAAAATGAAAAATAAATAACCAAATTTTCGTGGTCATCAGCTTTACCATTAACTGATGTCAACCACCTCACGTAGTAACTATATAAATAAGAAAAGTACTAATAAAAAAAATGACACATGTGTCTCTGGTTGCCTATGTGGCAGGGACCAAAAACCAAGAAACACATTTGTGGGTTTCAAATGCTTAAGATCAGAGATTTGTAAGGTTTAATACTCACAAATGCTGAACTCAACATTTTCAGGTTAATTATCATTGAATACAGTAAATTTGGATAAAGAGAGAAAAATGCTATACTATATGTAAATTGAAATAAGGTCATTCCAACCATTTATTAACGACCGTTGGTAGACGATCATTACAAATATTACATCCTTATCATAGATTCGTCCGTCCACAATACTTTATCCCAAAATGTTTGTGGCTTAAGTGCATAATCCTTATAGAACTCCATCCTTTTCTTCATATTTGCCTTGCTGATGTTAAGAATTTTTCGAGCAACGCGTCCATGCTTGCTAGCCTCGTGGAGTCTTCTCCATATGATAAGCGCCGTTGGAGCACTGTAACCGTCACTGATCAGTTGTGTAACACTTCGCTTGTTCTGGAGGATATCCCAACAACTAAATTTGAAAAAAAAAAAATAAATAAAAAAAATTATGAACAATAAAAATTAACTAAACTTATCCTCCAAAGCAAGCATTGTGCTAACAGAATTGGACCTGCACAGGGACTCTTAAGCGGTTGTTGCCGGCTAAGTATCAGGGTATGGCGTGGGGTTTTAGAGTAAGTGTAGATCGGGTTTAACCGCAGGGAGGATGACCCTGAATACCTACCGTTATGTGCGACACATTTACCCACCCTAACTCATCCGCAGCTTGACGATTAACGCCTCTTTCTCAAATTTATTTGTCACTAATGTAAAAACTAATTTTCAACTTGGATTTAATAATCGAGAAAAACAAATTCAACAAATTTATTTTGGTATGAAACAGACAAAAAAAAAACAACGATTGTGGATAAAAAACATTCTTCGTAAACACTACCCTAACCTAGCTAACCTAAAACTACCCTACTCCGGAATTTAATGCTAATTGAATACGCTTCCTACGTATACTATATATTATGACTTTTATCACCAATCTGGACTTATATCTGTCGATATACACAGTGTAGATCACAACAATAATTTCCCTTTATAGAACGAATTGTTATCCTACACAATGCGTTCACGTTATAAATAAAACAACTAGTTGGTTTCGTGGTTAGAATTCAACTAACTTATTTTCGTTTATTCTCTTTATATGTGTATCTATTAGGTGCGTTTCTTTACGTGATGTTTTCCTTTTCATATAATATTTTACAGTGTATTAATTCGGTGTACTATATTTACGTTAACAATAATAAAATATAAATTCAAAATACAAAAATGCGTTTAGGTTGATATTCATTATGGTGGCCATAACATCCTGGCGCTCTCCGGGAATGATGTAGGTTGTACTTATTCTCCACTGTGCCTTAATATAAATTTTCATAACTAATATCCGGCATTCGCTCTAGGACACTGGGAAAATCTTAGGAAAACTTAATTAAAAACCTAAGGAAAACCAGCATCGGATGTTGTTACGTTTTACTCTATTGGCAATAAGCACAATTTGGTGATTGAATGCACCAAATTATTTTTCTCTGTCTTCATCTTAGATGTCCTCACTCTCCCATCTCGCCCTGTAAATACTTCAATAACTCTCGCCATCATCCACTGACTAGGTGGTGTAATTTCATCTTTGACAAATACTAAATCTCCGATCTTTAGCGATCAATCTTCTGAAGCCCACTTGTTACGACGTTGCTGCTCGTTTATATATTCTTGTGACCATCTAATCCAAAATTCTTGTTGCAATTTTTGTATCTTCTGCCACGCAGATACCCGATTGGCTGGTACTTCCTCTAATAATGCTTCATACGGTGTCAGAATCGATTGACCAGTTATAAAATGTCCTGGTGATAATGTTGATAAATCCGTCGGATCATTGCTAATTGGTGTCAATGGTCTCGAATTTAAACATGCTGCTATCTTTGCCAATAATGTAGCTAATTCTTCGAATGTATACAACTGCGCTCCACTTACTCGCTTTAGATGATGTTTTACTGATTTTACCGTTGCTTCCTGTAAACCATCCTGATGCGGAGCATTCGGTATATTATAATGCCATTCGATTGAAAGGGATTTAAGGTAGTTCATTACAGATGAATTTTGCCATAGCTCCACTGCCTCACGACAAATCCGATCAGCTCCAATAAAGATACGACCGTTGTCACTATACATATGATGAACAGCTCCGGCTCGCAAATTCACAAACCTTGTTAGAGCCGCAATGAATGATTCAGCGCCCAAACTACCAACCAGCTCCAAATGAACCGCCTTATAAGGCACCATGCAAACAAACACAGCAATGTAACCCTTTATGGATATATTACGACCTTGTTTTAATTGGACTGGACCAGCATAATCAATTCCACAATGATAAAATGCCGGTGTTGGTTTTAATCAATAATCTGGCAAATTTTCCATCAACTGTTGGGCAGCTTCTTGCCTGTACCGGCAACAAGTTACACAATGATGAACTATGCTACTCCGCAGGATTCAATATTTGTTCCTTAAATACTGTGTACAAAGTTGCACTCCACCATGGCACACATCTTCATGAGCCTTTATGGCAATTTTCCTAGCCAATGTTCCTTTATGATCTAACATAATCGATTTTCTTTGAGCTAATGGTAACTGCGCATTAGCCAGTCGTCTGGTTATTCTCAGCAGTCCTTTCTCATCCATCCAGTCCTGTCTTATTAAGTATTGCCTTATATTCATTTGGAAATAGCTGTTTCTGTTCAGTTACCAACCAGTAATTCAGTGCATCGTCAATTTCGTTAATTGTTAATTTTGGAACAGAAACCTTCATATTCCTCCCTGTAGTGATTACAATATCGTTCTTACTTTTCTCTAAAAATGGATGATTATCCGATAATCTATTCTGGCTCTTCATATTATTTTTAATTTTTCGGTTGTGTATTTTTTGAAAGCAAGCTCTACTAAATCGTATAACATATGCCGTTATACGACATACTTTCACATGCAATGATAATTTTTCCATTAAATTTATTTCTTCATTCTCCTTCCCAATTGTGGTCAGTAAAATATTTTCAAAGCTGGTTCTTGATTCCTTACATTCCATCTTAATTTGTTTTTTAATTTCATTATTTTTTACCTTCGGAATCCATACTGGCCATTCTTCGATAAAATCCTTTATCATCTGTGGTCCCTGCCACCATAAGTTATTGTTCAATAATTTTTTGGCCTTTATCCCGCGAGAAATTAGATCCGCTGAATTTTGTTCGGATTTGATGTAACGAAATTGCTCTAGCGTTGACTCTTTTAGTTTTTTATTAACTCGATTTGCAACAACGGTTTTAATTCATTTATGGGTTTTCTCAACCAATGCAATACTATCTCTGAATCTGACCAAATGTAAATTGGTGTCGTCTCAAACATTGGTATTCCTTTGATCTTAGGTATTAATTTACAACTTAGCTCCACCGCACATAACTCCAATCTTGGTATTGTAATTACCTTAATAGGTGCTACCCTACTTCTGGAACATAATAATTTAGCACCATACGCTTTATTCGAAGCATCAGCAAAAATGTGAATTTGAACGTTTTGATTACTTGAACTACCTAATGTGTTCATCCATCTTGGAATCCTTACTTCGTTAATGCCCTTTAATTCTTCATAAAACTGTTTCCATTCTTGTTGTATAGATAACGATAATGGTTCATCCCAGCCATTACCTTGACGCCATAGTTCTTGAATAAACAACTTTGCTCTTATGGTAATTGGAGAAACCCACCCTTGGGGATCAAAAATTCTCGCTGCTTCACTCGCAATAAAACGTTTATTTATAATTTCAGGTTGCTTTCGGTTTTTTACTTGAAATTGAAATTCATCTTCTAGAAAATCCCATAATAGTCCTAGTATGCTAGTGTTGTTCTGCAATTCTACAATCTTTGCTGTCATTTCATTTTACATTATTTCCAAGCAATTTGATCGCCATTTTGCGAATTCGAACCCACCTTGTCTTAGTAGCTGAACAATTTCAGCTTTTAAATCTATAGCCTGGGATTCTGAATCAACTGATGTTAACATATCATCCATATAAAAGTCGTTTCTTACAACTTGAGCTGCTATCGGCATTTTTTGATCATTGTCCTTGGCACATTGAATTAACGATTTTACTGCTAAATATGGAGATGATGCTAAACCATACGTCACTACTGTTAGTCAATAATCACGAATTGGTTATTCTCAAATTGCCTAGGTTGAAATGACCTTTGCGGGGGTGATCAGGAATTGAGTCTAAGAGTACTACAAACTTTGCTCTGGTAATTAACTTATCCCATTGGTTGTGCCATAGCTCTAGTTCCACTTCCACTTTAGTTTTGGCCAATTTTCCGCCCACTACTTTAATATAAGTCGTGGTTGCTGATCTAATTAATTTAAATTCTTTTATGATGTGATCCAGGATTACATTGGTTTGAGCACCAGAGTCACAAATTACTCTTATTGGTCGTGATAACTGAGTACCAATTTTTAACCGAAAACAGGCTGTTGCTAGAACAGAATATGGTTGTAAATTTATAACGTGGTACATTGATTGTGTTTGATTCTCCGAGGTCTCGAATTGTGTTAATTGTTATTGTTTGTTTTTTATAATCTTCTGACTTAATATTGTGCCTTGCCTTATAGCACAATTAAACATGATGTTTTGTTGATGCTTCTGGGCAAAGAGTACAACCATCTTGTACACATTTTATGGCAGAATGACCTGCCTTCAAACAACACTTGCTTAAATTATTTTGATATACTATTGTCCAACGATTCTTCAATTCCATTCCTCTAAACTTTTCACATTTTTATCGATTTGGTGTTTTAACATACATTCCTTTATCACACAACGATCCGGATCACCTAATGCCCTTGGCCTATCCCATTTTTTGGATGAATCATATT
Source organism: Tipula vernalis (assembly GCA_958295665.1). NCBI lineage: Eukaryota > Metazoa > Arthropoda > Insecta > Diptera > Tipulidae > Tipula > Tipula vernalis. Next base: position 13,317,372 of record OY282561.1, read on the forward strand.
TATTGATATTATTACTTTTATTAAATTGCTGCCTAATATTTGTATACGGCTGTTGAAACTTGTTGTATGGTTTATAACGGTTGTCTTGATTGCTAACTTGCTCATTTCTTAATTTCCCCTTACTACGTTGCTGAACTATAAGATCATCTTCTTCAAATTCGCGTCGCCCCTTTGACTTGATATCCAAAAATTGTTTGAATTGCTCAAGCGTTGGCAAATTACCTGGTCCATCCCGATTTCGTTGTTGTTCCCAAGAATCCAATGTAGATTTGGGTAAACGTTGTTCCGCATGATGAATCCAGATTTGATCCCACAACCTGTGATGCAATAGTGTCTAATTGACGTGTTCCACTGTTTAGTGGTACCAATATTGTTCATAATGCTTCATAACTCTCATGTTCTTGCTTTTTTACTCCGTGCATTCTTACTAGAATACCATGAATAACATGATAATTGTCATCATATGCATTCATCAACAACATGCTGACGTATAATTGTCACGTGTAGGTTGCCACGGACCTAACGTTGTAGCAGCTTTCCCAACACAAGCTTTTTGTAAATATAGTAGTTTGGTAACCGGGTCGTATTCTTTAGCGTGAACCTCAGCTAAAAATAAATCTCGAAACGCTCACCAATCCGCCGGCTTGCCATTAAATTATCCAATTTGTGGCGGTTGCATGGTTTCTACCTTGATAACCGTTGGTAGCCGATTTCCAATGTCGGTTGAATTTGATGAACTACAACTTTGCTCTTTTTTACTCTTTTTATTCAGTCTCTCCTGAATTTTACTCATGGTTGGCATAAATTGTTTTTCATTAAGAATGTACGCATTGTTGGTAACCAAAATATTACTTTGACAATACTGCACATCTGCCTCCTCGAACAGCTCAAAATGCCGCCGGAGTCTTTCTTCGCGTACGCGTAATTCTGACTCTGTCAGTTTATTGAAATATTTTTTGTCTGTTATTTCAGCAAAAAATTATTGTAACGAGTCTAGATGGTGTTCTCGGACAGCAAACAATCGTTGATTTCTCAAAATTTGGTAAACCTTGATCACATTTACCACTCTGATTGTTAACTTCATCGCCCATTACCCAATTCTCTGGCTGATATTCTTTCTCGAATTCCATGATGGCTTAATCTGTATGGATAACTCAAATAATAAATTAATAAACGTATTCCCAAATAAAATTGTCAACTTATCTTTGCCCCTACTTAACCTAAACAGCGAAATATAGAACCATTTGATCTTAAATAACCACTAATTCTTTCTAACAACTTAATGATCATTTTACAATTAAAAGACTTAAAATCTCCTTATTACTTAAATTTTATATTCTTTATTAATTCATATTTCATAACTTTACATTTGCTTAATTTAATTTTGACTCTGTTCCAAATTGTTTTTTTTTACAACTTATGCTTTTATTCCACTTTGCTCCATTGATTTTTATTTTTTACTTTACAATGTTTTTCTTATTTTAAGTTGTTCGGATTTTTAGGGCACAACAAACTATTGTGTCTCGTTTCACATCTAAAACAGGCACATTCTTCCTTACATGTAAATGATGAGTGACGTGGATAGAGGCAGTGTAAGCACACCCCCTTACTTACTGCTATATACCACCTCTCTTGTAGTCCGGCTCTCACCATATTGGTACATCCGTACATCTTATGGTTTCCGTTGCATATCATACAGCGGCCCTTATTCTTTTTTTTATTTATAAATTTCTCCGACATTCCAATGATGTTTGGGTCCTTTTTCGACAAAGGGTAAGGTAGCGACCAAGCCATTGTTGGATATGTAATTCTTTTGATTGGTTTATTAAATTTTTCCTGTGGTCTCGACTCGTAACTTGCGAAAGTTGTCGCTGAGAATCTTGATGAGTCTTTTTCTTTCCATGATGACTGATTTTCTCCTTTCCCCCCTGATGAGCATTTATGCCACTCGTTCTCCCTCTCTGTAAACTCTACTGGTTTAAATCCTTCTCCTGCATCTATTTTCGTCAGTAATTCTACTGCCATTGGTTCACTATCATCTGATGAATAACCTTCGAGATCTGTTTCCTTGCTTTTACTTGCTGGTGTTTTTATACCGCTTTTATCTTTTGTTTCATGGCAGAATTTCTTTGTGGTAGAGATCCCTTCGATGTCGATGGTTGATTCCATAACATCGATGAAAATTCCTCGTTCTTTACCTTTACTACTTTACAATATTACCGATAAACTTCTATACTCCACCATCACTGTATCAATATCTAATCCTCTTATCAATTTCATTTGGCTTTGAATTTCCCAATGTAACATTTGGATTTCCTCCTGAATCTCTTCCACTTCTACTCTCGAGTGTCGCCTGGTTTCATTATCCCTATAAGTAATAAGAAAGCTTGTTATATATATATTGTTGTTTATATATATATATATATATATTGTTGTTTATATATATATATATATATATATATATATATATATATATATATATATATATATATATCACTAATATCACTAATCCTATAATCTATCCTTTGAGCCTGGTAATTCGCATGATGAAGATGCTCAGGAGCTATATTATTGTAATTATGAGTATGATAAGCTGTAATGCTATCCCGATCCACATTACGACGATCACGTTTCTTCGATTTCTTTGATCCTTTTTTTGATGATTTTTTGTCGTGTTTGTCCTTTTTTGCTTTGGTGATTTTTTCTGATGTATCACTACTTACTAGTGACGTGATAGATGGGTCTAAATTAGTTGCGACAACCAATGTTGTTGTGATTTGAGGTTTAGATGACGACTGCTTTATGGGAGGTTTTGAATAGGGATTGGAACCACATGATTGGACAGGTAACACACCCCATAGTTGTTGAGCTGAATCAAAGTAATCATGGGAAGCTCTGAGGATTAGATTGATCTTACCATTAATGACAACTTGAGAGGACATAATATTCGCAAATATTCCGTTGGTCAATGTATCTAATGTTGTTTGTTTGACTTTTTCGATATTTGTATTCATAACATTGATTAGTTTGTATATATATGTATATATATATTTGTATATATATATCACTAATATCACTAATCCTATAATCTATCCTTTGAGCCTGGTAATTCGCATGATGAAGATGCTCAGGAGCTATATTATTGTAATTATGAGTATGATAAGCTGTAATGCTATCCCGATCCACATTACGACGATCACGTTTCTTCGATTTCTTTGATCCTTTTTTTGATGATTTTTTGTCGTGTTTGTCCTTTTTTGCTTTGGTGATTTTTTCTGATGTATCACTACTTACTAGTGACGTGTTAGATGGGTCTAAATTAGTTGCGACAACCAATGTTGTTGTGATTTGAGGTTTAGATGACGACTGCTTTATGGGAGGTTTTGAATAGGGATTGGAACCACATGATTGGACAGGTAACACACCCCATAGTTGTTGAGCTGAATCAAAGTAATCATGGGAAGCTCTGAGGATTAGATTGATCTTACCATTAATGACAACTTGAGAGGACATAATATTCGCAAATATTCCGTTGGTCAATGTATCTAATGTTGTTTGTTTGACTTTTTCGATATTTGTATTCATAACATTGATTAGTTTGTATATATATGTATATATATATTTGTATATATATATCACTAATATCACTAATCCTATAATCTATCCTTTGAGCCTGGTAATTCGCATGATGAAGATGCTCAGGAGCTATATTATTGTAATTATGAGTATGATAAGCTGTAATGCTATCCCGATCCACATTACGACGATCACGTTTCTTCGATTTCTTTGATCCTTTTTTTGATGATTTTTTGTCGTGTTTGTCCTTTTTTGCTTTGGTGATTTTTTCTGATGTATCACTACTTACTAGTGACGTGATAGATGGGTCTAAATTAGTTGCGACAACCAATGTTGTTGTGATTTGAGGTTTAGATGACGACTGCTTTATGGGAGGTTTTGAATAGGGATTGGAACCACATGATTGGACAGGTAACACACCCCATAGTTGTTGAGCTGAATCAAAGTAATCATGGGAAGCTCTGAGGATTAGATTGATCTTACCATTAATGACAACTTGAGAGGACATAATATTCGCAAATATTCCGTTGGTCAATGTATCTAATGTTGTTTGTTTGACTTTTTCGATATTTGTATTCATAACATTGATTAGTATATATATATATATATATATATATATATATATATATATATATATATATATATATATATATATATATATATATATATATATATATATTGTATATATATATCACTAATATCACTAATCCTATAATCTATCCTTTGAGCCTGGTAATTCGCATGATGAAGATGCTCAGGAGCTATATTATTGTAATTATGAGTATGATAAGCTGTAATGCTATCCCGATCCACATTACGACGATCACGTTTCTTCGATTTCTTTGATCCTTTTTTTTGATGATTTTTTGTCGTGTTTGTCCTTTTTTGCTTTGGTGATTTTTTCTGATGTATCACTACTTACTAGTGACGTGATAGATGGGTCTAAATTAGTTGCGACAACCAATGTTGTTGTGATTTGAGGTTTAGATGACGACTGCTTTATGGGAGGTTTTGAATAGGGATTGGAACCACATGATTGGACAGGTAACACACCCCATAGTTGTTGAGCTGAATCAAAGTAATCATGGGAAGCTCTGAGGATTAGATTGATCTTACCATTAATGACAACTTGAGAGGACATAATATTCGCAAATATTCCGTTGGTCAATGTATCTAATGTTGTTTGTTTGACTTTTTCGATATTTGTATTCATAACATTGATTAGTTTGTATATATATGTATATATATATTTGTATATATATATCACTAATATCACTAATCCTATAATCTATCCTTTGAGCCTGGTAATTCGCATGATGAAGATGCTCAGGAGCTATATTATTGTAATTATGAGTATGATAAGCTGTAATGCTATCTCGATCCACATTACGACGATCACGTTTCTTCGATTTCTTTGATCCTTTTTTTGATGATTTTTTGTCGTGTTTGTCCTTTTTTGCTTTGGTGATTTTTTCAGATGTATCACTACTTACTAGTGACGTGATAGATGGGTCTAAATTAGTTGCGACAACCAATGTTGTTGTGATTTGAGGTTTAGATGACGACTGCTTTATGGGAGGTTTTGAATAGGGATTGGAACCACATGATTGGACAGGTAACACACCCCATAGTTGTTGAGCTGAATCAAAGTAATCATGGGAAGCTCTGAGGATTAGATTGATCTTACCATTAATGACAACTTGAGAGGACATAATATTCGCAAATATTCCGTTGGTCAATGTATCTAATGTTGTTTGTTTGACTTTTTCGATATTTGTATTCATAACATTGATTAGTTTGTATATATATGTATATATATATTTGTATATATATATCACTAATATCACTAATCCTATAATCTATCCTTTGAGCCTGGTAATTCGCATGATGAAGATGCTCAGGAGCTATATTATTGTAATTATGAGTATGATAAGCTGTAATGCTATCTCGATCCACATTACGACGATCACGTTTCTTCGATTTCTTTGATCCTTTTTTTGATGATTTTTTGTCGTGTTTGTCCTTTTTTGCATTGGTGATTTTTTCAGATGTATCACTACTTACTAGTGACGTGATAGATGGGTCTAAATTAGTTGCGACAACCAATGTTGTTGTGATTTGAGGTTTAGATGACGACTGCTTTATGGGAGGTTTTGAATAGGGATTGGAACCACATGATTGGACAGGTAACACACCCCATAGTTGTTGAGCTGAATCAAAGTAATCATGGGAAGCTCTGAGGATTAGATTGATCTTACCATTAATGACAACTTGAGAGGACATAATATTCGCAAATATTCCGTTGGTCAATGTATCTAATGTTGTTTGTTTGACTTTTTCGATATTTGTATTCATAACATTGATTAGTTTGTATATATATGTATATATATATTTGTATATATATATCACTAATATCACTAATCCTATAATCTATCCTTTGAGCCTGGTAATTCGCATGATGAAGATGCTCAGGAGCTATATTATTGTAATTATGAGTATGATAAGCTGTAATGCTATCCCGATCCACATTACGACGATCACGTTTCTTCGATTTCTTTGATCCTTTTTTTGATGATTTTTTGTCGTGTTTGTCCTTTTTTGCTTTGGTGATTTTTTCTGATGTATCACTACTTAAAAAAATATTGCATATGTAATGCAAATTGCATTAAATATAGGTCCTACGGAAGGCTGTATTACATAATAATACAAAGCTTGTATTAAAAGTGATTCTAACGCATGTTGCATTAACTTTTATAACAGAATTTATACGAAATATTATTGCAATGTTCTATTGTAATATAAAGCAACTAGTAAAAAAAATACATAGAATAGCATTAAAATATACAACAGGTTACATTAAAAAAAACAACATGTAGTAGTAGATTGTATCGCAGGTTACTTTAAACAAAGAGATAATATTATTAAATTTTAAAATAATTTGTATTAAACTATATACAGCAACTATATACTATTACAGGTTGCATTACAATATATCGCAGGCTGCATTGGCAAAACAAGTTATATTGTTATATTTTAAAGCAAATTGAATTAATATAAATCATCTGTTGCCTTAAAATGTATAACAGTTGTATTCCAATATGCTACAGGTTGCATTAGTAAATTAATTTAAAAGTATTAGAATTAAAAGCAAATTGGGTTAAATATCCTTTTAGCTTGCTGTTGATTGTGTTGTATGGTAAATTAAAAATTAATATTTATAAATAATAATTTATTATGCAAATTGCATTTGTTCTCCCAGCTAGTTGTACAAAAATATATTATTGTAACACGATTTCTTATCACTAGAATGCATTACAATTTATACTTTAGCAGAAGTGGGAATTGTTTGTTTTAGCTAGTGTAGCTATATCGGTTAAACTGTAAATGAAACGATTTTTATGTAAATTTAGAATATAGTGTATTTCAGTTAAACTTTAATTAAACATTTGATTATAAAAGATTACTTAAATCTACTTCATAAACTATGGAAATAAGTTACGCAAAACTTTAAAACAAATTAACATTATGAGATAAAATGTAATGCTTATTGTTATGGTTACAAAAATTAGATTCGTAACTCTTCTTGTATTTGATTTCTAAATATTTAACACATTCACATTCAGTTTGCTTGTCAAAAATATTAAAAGCGCTATAAAAATCATCATAAATACCAATAAATTCTTTAACATAAAAATAAATTGCATTTTCTTTCTCTATAATGTCTGTAATTTTATAAAAATAAATCAGGGAATCACTAATTTTAACTTTTACTAAAAAAAATCCTTTCTTGTAATGGAAATAATGCGTAAAGAAATTTAAACTATAAGCTGGGCATGTGTAAGTGTTACTTAAATTTTTTTTTTTTTTTTCCTAAAATGATTTTATTTTCGAAGTCACAATTACTCCAAACATTCGAAATGTATTCCTGATGCCTTTCAGCGAGTGTCTTAGTAACATTTATATAGTTTTGCATTTTTAGACGAGTAAAATATCTATGTTTTGATTCATATCTCATAGTCCACATGTAAATAACAGGACCCATTCGCCTAATAATATTTGGATAATGAATCAAGAAATGTTGTTTAGGAGTAAGTTCTTTTTTAAAAACATTAATAATTATATTTAAGTGTATCTTTATCAAATTATTAAGAATCGATATTTGACTTTCGTTTATGTCGTAAGATAAGATAATTGTCAATATTTTTAAAACAGTAGATATTCCTTCCCATTGTGCGCCATGTTCAGATTTAAAAAATTTTGCAAATATAATTGGAAAATGAGTTGCCAAACATAGTATTTGTATAGCATTTTGGCCCAAATTACTTTTTTCTAAATTGACATTTGATGGTTTATTTTTTCTATCGGTATATCCAAAATTATACGCAGATATGTAATCATTTATATTATTTATATTGCTGAATATTTTTTCAGTTAAAAAAAATTCTAACATGTACTTTAATATAAGAGAAACGAACCCTTCCAATCCATCATGCATTAAATCAACGCTATGATTTGACATTGTATTGAAATATTTCAATTCATTTAAAATGGATTTACGGTATATACCCTGTGTGTTAGATAGCTTTATTTTCTTATCTGAAGGTTGTTCTAATAAAATATCATAGCATGATTGTGTCCTAAGAAGGGAAGTATTTTCAACTGTTGTATTTTTTGTCGTTTTTTTATCCATATTACAAATTCGACAAAAATTATTGGCAGAAAATGATTTTGTAAAACCTAATAAATCATTTGCTGCCAGGTTATCATGAGCAAGGGACACAATTGTACCACGTAAATAGCCTAAGTCTTTTACAAATATACCTTTATTTTCAAGAATTTTAAGGTCATCTACAATTGGACTTAGAATATTGTTTATGTTAAATTCACCGTGGAGATCATTTACATAAAATAAACATACGAGAAAAATATTTGCTAACTGTGATTTAGATTGATTGGGACTATTTTGTATATTGAAATATATTGCACCAATTTTATGGATAACTACTTTGCTACCTAAAACTTTTGTGATTTCAAAATCATCATAATATAGTTGGATTTGTAACCAAAGTAAACTGTTAAATTCCGCCTTAATTGAATTAAATGTATCTCCACAGCATGGATATTTAAATATATTACTTTCGCACTTATGCGAATAATTATGTTCTAAAAAATAATTTTTGAAGTGATTATTTAAAAATATTCTACTTAATGTTTCAGTTATAGGCACAAAATAAAAATTATTTGGAACAACTATCCGTTTGTATGAATTTGTAATTTGATTAAAACGCATTTCCCACCTGAACCCGACTGAATGTGCGACAGGTGAAACAAAAAATGGGTTTGTTTTAAATGTATTGCGTCTCCTGTACTTTGAACAGTATTTGTTAAGCAATTCTTCAACTGAATTATATTTGTCTTTTGACTCATCTATGTCGTGATAAATTAAGACTTCTCTTACTAAGTCCTTAGTCGCAGTAAATATCTTAGAAATTGATTCTTCAGCTAAACCTATCTGGTTCATTGTGTTATATAATATTTTAATTTTAGTTTCGCAACTGGTTATACTCTTATCTGTCTGATTTATACTTTCACAGGAAGTGACATTTTCTTGCTCATCTGTAATGTTAATTTCAAAATTATTTGATTCTAAAGTGAATGAGGTACTGCTAAATTGTTTACAGGTGCCTTTTTTAACATGTTTTCTCAAACTAGAGAACGTTGAAAAGATACTATTACATTCTTTGCTAATAACACATCTTATTTTAGTGGAGTTCTTCTCTTTTATATGCTCTTTTAATTTCAAATGGTTTATGGTATTTTTTATATTACAAAATTGCATCCCGCACAAAAAACAAAAACAATTCATAATGAGTTAATAATAACAACTTAAAGTTAATGTATTGTAACTGAAAATCTACGGTTAATAATTTCGATTCAAATTGATTAAAAATTCACAAAAAATTACTTATTATTGAATATTTTTGATAAGATTCATTTTATAGTATGACAACAATTCAATGTGGTAATTAATAACGAATTGTTATTATCATCGATAACTTAACTAGAATTTTCACTTATTGCTATGTTTAATTTATTCATAACATCTCTGATTTTTGTTGGTAACGATTTTTCTTGA